>JACXGJ010000437.1:0-127260 GCA_016801105.1 Esox niger
CCCCCCCCCCCCGCACTGTCCCCCTGTCCTCACATCACAGAGCCCCCCTCTCCCCTCCTCTGCTCGCACACAGGAACAAGAGGACTACTCCCTGTTCGAGGCCAGCCGTGGCCAGCTAGACATAAAAGTGGATAAAAGCTTTTGTGTATAAACAGTTTAAATAAAGCATTAACTCTAATTGCTCTTTAGCCAGAGAAGAAAGCTACTGTAGGCATGCGATTCCATGCTGTCCATTCAGGCCAACAGAACACACAGTGGGCCCACAGACCATTCACATCCCCACTGACCCTGAATTGCTTTTTTTGGTGGTGATATCATCAGGTCTTTGATGTTCAAATGAATGTAGAAAATTGAAGTGAATTGCTATATTTGTGTTGGGCGCTGATAGCGACTGTTGTTCCAGAGCGGAACATAAACGTTTGCCATGAAAACATCCCTCTGGACATGAGCTACAGTTCTTTACATCCTCCCTTTATTTAGTGACAGTGTGCAGTGTTTCTAAGAGAGAGGAGACCTCTGTGGGAAAAAAACACAAACAAAATGGGAAATGAAGAGAAAAAGAGGGTGAAGAAAAACTCCAGGGTCAAAAAATTCCTTGGTCATCGCTAGGCTTTTTTCCATCACACACTTTCCCTGACAGAATAGGCACAATAAAATGTATGGGTCAGTGATACAGAAACAAAACAGGATCGTTCCACTTTGGCACTGGAACAATAGCAATGACCCAATCCATTCTGCTTTGCTTTAGGGCTTTATTTTACCCCTAAATGCCCAGATGCTAGGGCCTTTCTTTGAGAGAAATGACTGTGGACACCTTCTTCACATTTTCACTTTCTGGGTCATTTTCACTTCATAAAGCTGCAGTCAATGTGTTTTGTGTGGCTAGGAGGCCCTGACACATACTGTGGTGGTCTTGGTCGCTGTCTACATTGGTGGCTCAAGTAGTCCCAGGATTAGGCCTTTGTGTGTTTTGAAAAGGTAAGAGAAGTCACTTATTTGAGCTCAGTCAAGCTGTTGATTTCCACCCCCATTTTGGAAATAAGAGAAAGGCTTTGAAATGCACTCTCTCTCTTCCTCTCTCCTATAAATCAGTAGCATCCACCAAAAAGCAGCTGCCCAGCCAGCCTGCCTGGCATTGCATGCCTTTACATACAGCCATACAATCAACACCCCTCTTTCTCTCACACACACACACACACACACACACACACCCTTATCTTAACCCCTACAACCCTAATCCTAACCACACCAAATGTCCAAAAGTGTCGGGGGTTTACTACAGAACTTTATGTCCTCACAACTATAGCAAAACAAGGGCACACACAAACAAATCCACGAGCACAGACAAGCGGTCTCCTAGAAACAGGACGGGTAACTACTGTACGAGACTCATAACAACAGAAGGGCAACGTCACCAGGTTGAGGATCCCGTCCGATCCCACGCGTCGGTGCTGTCTCAGGGAAAAGGGAGCACCGGGGGGTTACCAGGCTGATAACAGCGGTTGCCCGGTTAGGCTGAGTCAGAAAATGGGCCAGACCACAATGCCACTGGAGGCCAGAGAACACAGACACTCTGGGATCAGTGCGTACCCGCCATCACATCACCAGAGGTACGGCCGGGAGTCACGACTACTCAAGCCCACCCCCTTCTGCTTCACGCGCGGAAAGACGGCCAGAGAGAGATTTCATTCCTAAATAAAATACACGAGGGCCCAACCGAAGAGTTCTCTCAGCGTCTTGTGTCGCTCCGGTGTTTTTCCACTGTGAACATCGAGACAATGGTGCTGTCAGATAACAATGTTCAATAGGAATTTATGGCATATATGTTTCCATCTATAGTGTTTCTCTGCTTAGCCTGGTATGCGTGGTGCCTGGAGCCAGTTCATTCTACCCTTCCCCTGTCACCCGGCTGGAAAAGGCACAACAGAAAGCCGGTGAAATCCCATCCTACAGAGCACTCACGGTTACATCAGCAGTTCTCATATCCCACAAAAGCCACAGAAGAGGCCCGCCACACAATGTGCCACGATATACAGTCTCACACAGCGATCCACCCGCCAGTGTTTTCAAACAATGGCCATCCTATGCCCTGTGTGTCTTTAGAGTGTTTGTCTTCTCCTCCCTCCGCCACACCACAGATGGTTTACTGCTGTAATTTATGACACAGACTGCCCTGGCCTCAGCTTGTTACCTCACTGGCACCAAGGAGGCCGAGGTCATAACTACTTAAACTTAGGTCACCTGAAAACTAATTGGAATATGTAGCAGGACAAAATACGAACAACATTGTAAAATTCTGGGATGAAACCAATTTTGTCCAAAATCTCCTATATATATATATATCCCTCTGAAGTCCATTGAGAATAGAGCTTCACTAAAGTCCCAAAAGACTTTGTCTCTTGGCCGGACTGCTGACAAACTCAATTTGAACTGATGGCCAGTGAATGTCGGTAGGGACCCCACAGTTAGTGGTGTGACTTGGTCAAGAGCCTTGGGATGGGTCCATTCAGAGCCCCCCATATTGTCTTCACGCCCTCTCTCAAAGCACAGGCAACCCAGGATTTAAAAGGTCAAGTCCACACAAAGGCCGACCGTCCCCGCTGCCTGAGGTGCTTTTAATTGACATTTCGGTCTTTGTCCCCGAAACATAAAGAGGGAAGAGAAAAAGGAGACTTCTTTTTTTCCAATCTACTAAATTGCGGATAAATGAGACCTGTGAAAAAATATGGCTTTGAGATGTAACTGGGTTCCCCAAGTTGAGGGAATCCCCTTGTTAGGAAGTGTATGGGGGAGTATTGACGGCTGTGAAGTGCTCACTCCACCAAAAAGGGCCTAGCTCTGATGCAAATCCCCTCAGAGGCGGCCTCTCCCCATAGAGAGAGATAAACCAGTTAGGCCATTGTTTCTGGCGTTTACCTTTATTCCCCCCTGACAACCATTTAAACAATGACTGTGGGGAAATGGCGCTCCGAGAATGAGCAACAATGGTCAGGATCAGCAGCTTTTCTGTCCAGCTAATACTTTGATAAAAAGAGTGAAAATCTTCCTTCCTGAAAGCATTAAAGAGTGCTTCATAAAAAGGCACCTGCAAACAAGAGCAGAAAGAGCAGCCAAACAAAAGCACTTTGTCCAAATGATGCCACCTTTGTCCCTCGCACAAAGAGTCGCCGTTTTCTATCGCAGCGAAAGATCACATTGTGCATACACAATGTGCCTCCGTACATATACTACCAGCACGCTCTCTGGCTGCGCTCCAAACTTACTTTTGACCAGCTAGTTCAAGTCAACACAAGCGAAGCTCTAGGTTGCCTAGGCTACACATATTTTCTCAAAACCAAAACAATGAATGAACTCATTAAAATAATGGAGAAAAAAATAAGAATGTTATTTACATTTTCTTAATTAAACTTCTCTTTGCGCTTCGACAGTAAGAGATGGATACAGGAAGATAGAGCGTATGTGCTACCCCAAACACATGCGTCTGTCTGTTATGTCATGACCTAGTCAAGCTTTTACTTTTTGTTTTTATTAGTTGGAGCTACGGGCCTTCTACAACGTTCTTATTTTACCCTGCCCATTACCCACGTTATTATTAAAATGGGAAACTAAGGTGGACAAAAAGCCTTTGTGCATATGATCTTTTGTGCTTTCACCATTTAAGATGGCTTTTGTCTCCTGTGAGATGGGTATCTGCCACAAACATCACTCAGGCATTGTGGAGGAGGGATTCGTTTTCAGCCCAGCTTTGTTCCTTTCTTTGGCCCTAACCAAGAAGCCACGCCTGCTGCTCCACACAGTACTGTGAGGTGAACATTCCCTCCTTTGTGGTGCTTAGGTGCATGAGCTGGCTCATCTTCTTGGCCCTTTCTTTCCTGGGAGATGATTGTTGTGCGGCGTTGGGTAACTTTACCTGGCTATGTGTCCGGGTGGCCCTTTGCTGCTATGGCTACAGTTGACTAGCAACCAGGAGAAGGATGCTAGAGATTAGCTTCCTTTTCCCGGTTGGAAGTGAGCGGTCCAATTCCACCTCTACAGTTCCGTTCTAGCATCTGTCCGTTTCTCCCTCCGTCCCTCCGTCCGTCCATTCAATAATTACATTGGTCAGTCCACTAGTCCATCCGTCCAAATCACACATCCGCTCCACCCAGTCTCTCTCATTGCCACTAGAGACCAACCTACGTTCTATTTTCTCCTATCCCACCATCTCCCTCATCCACCTGTTGTAGACATAACTTCTCCTGTGGTTACCTTTCCCTTCTCCAAAACGTCACTGGACCCCTGACGCTGCCCGGCGAAGTGGCCTGTGTTGTGGCACCACCAGGCGGACGCGGCCACGCCCTCTGCTTGTGCAGACACTTTTATTAAATCTGTGCGGGGGCGCTGGGCCGCGCTGCCGGGTAATCCTACAGTAATTGTTTTCAGATTAGGGGACCCGGACCACAAAGCAGGACCAGCCAGCCATGAAATGGCCTCCCCATGCAGTGGCAGCGAGAGGCAGGCAGTAGGAACCTGGCGAGGTGCGACTCACCTGTATAAAGTCCACAAAGGTCCAGGGCAGCAGAGAGTCCAGGTGGCCAATGTCCTTAGAGAACCTGTTGAGGATTCTTCCTGGGTCACAATAGCAGATGGAGCACAGAGATTACAGATTAGACACGTGGACCAATGAGGGCATTCTGCTCCACGTACTGGTTTCTAGTTTCACAGCGATGTGTGACCGACTGATTGATTAGCAGTAGCTTTCAAAATACGTGTTGTGGTTATTTAAGCATCCCGTGAGTTTAACTTGAGGACAGCTGGATGTGATCATATCTAAGACTTACAGTAGTTATATTTACAGGGAGGTGTACAAGCACATGACTCACTTGGACTTCTGTTGAATCGTACCATTAAATGAGCCTCTCATACACTGGGAGGAACAAACACATATCGAACGGGTGAACTACTTTTCATCCGAAGGCTAATTTGTTCAAAGACTCAGCACACAAGCTAAGACGTTACTTAGTAATGTTTTCGATTTCTCTTGCAACAGTCGGTCGCTGCTTCCATTGAAAGTAATCTCTGTTACATAACGTATATGCATGATGTATAAACCCTGAGAGAGTGATATCAGATGAACAAATAGAGAGGCCTATCTAAGGTAAACAATGAATCATTATTTGGGCCGGGCTGCATAAAGCCTGCCCTGCTCGACAATGAACACGTTGGGGACCCTTTTGTTCAGGAACAAAAGGGAAACAGAACCTCTCTACCTGCCTTTCTGTCCTGACTGCCAGTGTCAATGACATTAATTGAGTTGTGTCCAATCTGGTCAGGTGTTCATTATCCCAGAGCAGGGTGAAGCGGGGCTCTGCAGGTGTTCCCGCTGCCCGTCATTGTGGCTCCTTTACCAACGCCGCTCCCCAGACTGATCCAAGAGCCCATAAGAATACACATTCTGCTGCTTTCACCCACGCACACACACACATACACACACACACACACACACACACACAAGCAGTCTCGGCACCACTTGAATTAGCTGAAGGACAAGAACCGGCTACACGTTGATGTTGATCCCTTTTACCATTTCTTTCCTCCTTCAAGGCAGTGTCATTCTGACTCACCGTTCAAGCCCCCTACCAGGCAGGATGCCAGATCGCTACAGGTCTAGTACTATCTCCCTGGTATATGGAGGGCATCCTCATACGCGGGCCTGCCCTGCCGGTGGTGAACACCTCGTTTGGCGCGGCCTGGGAGGGAGCTAGCGGAGACTCCCGGGTGGGAAGTGTGGCTGGTTGGGGAGGCATGGTGTTCCGCGGAGGCGCGCCGGTGGAATTGAGGCACCGTCCTAAAAGTTGTCTCGCCGGCTCCCAGAGGGTCGTACGGCTCGGCCGTAAGCAGCTTACGGACTTATCCAAACCCGCCGCCGCCGCTCCAGCCTGAAAACGCGCACGCAGACGAGGCCGGGGCTTTTCCCTAACAGCCATGACCTCAGACGGAGTATTATTCCCCCTTGCAAGCCAGCAATGCTTCCAAATCAGCGCTGATTCAAAGTCAAGTGGCGTAAGCATGTTGTACACTCGGAGGTGGACTAATCTTATTCACAGTGTGAGTGGCCCTTTAGCACGCAGACATCCTGAGGGAAGGCTCAAACCGAGGGGGTGAGTAACCCGGCTCACTGTTACTTCCTATGTATGTCTAGTCTCTCCGCTTTCTTGTGGAAACAGGTGGGGGGGGATTACTCGTCCAACTGGGTTTGTGGAGGATCCTATAATGTGCCTGTAACGTTCCTGCCTAAGCCATAGATGACCTTCATTTCTGTGAATCCATCAAACAAAGCACGCAGGGAAGAGAACAATTACTGGCGGTTACATCATACCAGGGTCCAGGGTTGGTCCCAGACTACATCACAGAACAATCAGCTGTTTTACTAGCAGCTCACCGTTTCAACGTGGCCGAGGTAAAATCCCTCCACAAACTATAGGCATGATCCATTACAGCGATGCAGTTACACAAAGGCTTTGGGTGCATGGAAATGTCTGAGGTAATACAGGACCGGGACAAAGGCTTCAATCACGGCTGGTGGCTGTCAACAATATCTCCCATTGTGCGTTGGAAGGGGATAGATGTTCCAGGAGATCAGCTGAGTTACTATCAAACCATTTCTCATGGTGTCGGTCTCCAGCGGTGATGTGTGCCACATTTTTTTCGTGGGGGGTGGGGGGGGCCGGCCAAATGTCAGACCTTCCCGACGAGGTGGAGGTGGCCCCTTGGGCGGAGATATTAGGCGGCCGGGGCTCCCCGATCGCCGTCGAAGGAGCGGAACAGTTGGGGTCCGGCGCAGGAGCGGGCCGCGTGGCCAATCGCTGTTCCCTGTAAACATCTAGATAAGGCGGCTGCTGCGAGCCTCTCGGTGTGTGGGCCCTGCCGCCGTTTCGCCGAGGCGGGAGCGATAATGCCGGGCAATCGCGGGAGGCGGGGGGGGGCTCGACGGCTACTGGGGCCGGCGGGGCTGCTGAGGTGGTGGTCTACGGCTCACCTGCACTCTCTTGAAGGCCCGGGGGGGGGGCCGCCTCCCCTCCCCACCCCCCCGGCACCGTGCTGCCAATACTAATACATTCTAAATCCATTCTCTTCGCTCACAGCGCCGGGGTCCTGCAATCTCCTCCACTTCCCTTTCATGCAATTAAATAGTGGAAGTCGCGAGCGGAGGGGAGCCCTATCAGCCGCACTGCACACACACGTGCGCGCCCGGCGAGCGCGGCTCCATCTCCACATTCAATTTGCACACTCCGATATCATCGTCGTCTCTGCAGTACCTTCAGCTCTTCCCTCCCGCGCTGATACCGGAGGCCCGAATACAGACATTGGAAACGTTACCTCCGTAGACACAATTAGATTGTCCTATTGTTACGTGGACGCTGTATTGACGTTTCCCTGTGTCAACAACAGGCGCTGACACCTGGCACTGAGGTGACCTATCTGGGCTGATGTGTAAGGCCAGAGGTTGAAGGGGGAATGTGTGCGGGAGTTGTGTGTGTGTGTGTGTGTGTGTGTGTGTGTGCGCGTGTGTGTGTGTCTGCACATGCGTGCCCTCAGTGTGATGAGTCTGGGCCTGTATTCTCTGAGGGGATTAGCCCAGTCAATGACACTAAATTACAGGGATCAACATCAGCTCAACATCCACTGCCCCGT
The DNA here is from genome assembly GCA_016801105.1 of Esox niger. Lineage (NCBI taxonomy): Eukaryota > Metazoa > Chordata > Actinopteri > Esociformes > Esocidae > Esox > Esox niger. The sequence goes on from JACXGJ010000437.1 coordinate 7,675, forward strand.
GCTGCTTCTCTCAAAAGAGCACATCGGTTGAGCAGTGATAATCAACAGAACGTTTTCTTAACCATCACCTGGCTGTTCGAGGAAAGTTCAAACACACCAGCCGTCGCCACGTTCACTTGTCAACACGCGCTCAACTCCATGTAGCTGCGACGCGACTGTCGAACATTTGAATAACCCCCTACAGTGTCTTTCAAAACTCTACGTCGAAGTCAACTCAGCCAAACAGGCAGTAGCACGTAGCCACGGAGCCCATCCGACGGCTAGCTATCAATCATCACTCGCTGATGATCGGAGCGACTGCTGCTACGGACCACAACTGGAGCATGACAGGGGACGGTTGCGCGGCGGGGCTTCTATTGCTAACCTTTAACACCCAGTAAGGCTGTATGGCAGCCGGAGAGGAGCAAACACAGGGGCCTGTTCAACAGCAGCATACATATCACTTACAAGTGTAAACAGCTGTCAAATCCTTAACGACGCACGCACAATTACAAGTGCATTACTCACACTTGTGCTGGCAACACAAGGGAATGTCACACAGACGTTATGCTGCAAAGAGGTCTGGGAGAAAAACCCAACAGAGAGAGACAGCCGAACCGTCGCTTACACAACCTGTGATGACAATAGGTCTGTCTAGCTTCTTTTCCAATTATTCAAGTGGAGTAACCGCTTCACAATTACAGCACGGGAACAGAGCATGATTCACCGCTAAATAACAGATAGAGAAATTCCTAGGGTTTGCCATTCAGATGGCAGAAATACTTCAGTTTCATAGGGATGTTTTTGTCAATGCCATTTTTGAGGAGGCCAAGACCACACATTAACCAAACACTTTAAATCGTATGTTGTGTCTCATCAAGTAAGTCCTCAATGCTCTGAGACAGCTGTACGACAGCAACTTCCGTAATGCCTCTCCTGTACTGTGCTATTAAACAGATCATTACATTATTCAAACTGTTTGTGTTCCTCCTATGTGTAGATTACCAGGGAGGTACACGCCCAGATAAGCTGCCAGGTAGACAACCATGCATAAGAAAACAGTAGTAAAAACAAAACGGCAAGATTAAAACTGACAGTGTTTGCTCTCAACAGAAACCTGCCCCAATAAGCCCACTTCCAATGCCAGCAGAAACCACAATGCTCCTGGAGAATACCATCAAATCACACTTCTAGTTAGGTTAATAGTTTATTCTGAGTCAAGACTGACAAAAGTTAATTTCATGCTGAGAATGTCCCAACTGCGCTGATGCTGTTGAACATGTATGTCACCATGGAGAGATAAGTCTAAGTAAGTATGCGCTAACAGCCTGTCAGTGACAGGTGAACAATGGCCTTAAAAATACTAGTTGCCAAAGTGGTCCATTTGACATTAAACATTTGACTCGAATGACATCTGAACGAAAAGGCCATGATATCACGTTACTTAAAATGACATTTTAAAATGTACAGAATTTACCATAGAAACAGAAAAACATTTAATTGGAAATAAAACCGTTTTTAAATTGTGGCTGTTGTCCTTTTTATCGAAGCATTGTATTGTAAAGTGGCCTTCCGACAAAAAATAAAGAAGGAAGTTTCCTTCACTGCGTACTGTGTTAGCTGCCGTGTTTGCTCAGTTTTAGGATCATGTCCATCTGCCACTTCAGCCTGTCCAAACAGTTACAGCCTACAGAACTAATGAAATCATCAAAGATTTCTGATAAAGCACACAAGACAAATTGACCTGTATTTGAACAACTCTGTCGTTCAAATACCACACTTTGTCCAAGAACGATAGCAAACAGTATTCAGTCAATATCATCGGTCCTGGTTCCCAGTTAATAGTTAATAGACCTTCTCACATATTTCTAAACGTACCTCCAAGTATACACTCATTCCACATGTCTTTTTTCCTTGGTATTGGGCTGTTGGTCACACAAAGGTTTAACACCTACAAGAAACCCTTCAACAGCTGGCATGTAGGAATTATATAGACAATGCTAACCTTGAATCTTAAATAATACCCATATATAGAATAAAAGCAAGAAGCTCATTAAAGTCTCAGTGCATATATAATATTCTAATATCAAAAATGCCATGCATAAGTATCAGCAGTATTTCTGGGTTTATTAAGTTGTACAAACACAATTATGAGGCATATTCATACAGTACAATAAAATGACCTGTGAATTAACTAAAATATTGTATATGTAAGACATATATGTATTTCATTTACCTGACAGAATGTACTTATAAAGCGGCCAGACCTAGGTGTGTGTCTAGCCAACCGTGTGCAAGCCAAGGAAGAAATTGTTATTTCCCAGGAATAGTCTGCCTTCTAGTGGGCAAAACTGTCATTTCAGAGTGCACACAAGCACACCTCTGTTTAACATGAAATTGATAATGATCCCATTTCGTCTAAATAAATTGCCATTTTCCTGCTTATAGCGGGTGTGATATATGGTCCTAACTCATCCTTGAACGAAAATATATTATGGATATTGCAGAGCTTCTTACCGATAGGACTGATGTCAAAGAATCGGACCGGGGTTCGGAGAATGGCGGCGAACATGCGGTTGTGGAGCCTCTGGGCAGAGCTTACTAGGACGTTGAAGAACATCAGGCTACGTAGGAAGCCAAACACGATGGTGGCTCCAGTCAAACCTAAACACGCCAAGTCAAAGAGAACATCCAAAAGGTGAGGCAGTACAACACTTCTCGGTGTTCCCGCCCCACGTGGGTCCATTCAACACCTCACCACACCACTGTCAGGAATGAAGACTGAGAATGGGTCGGGATTCTAACACAACCTCTCCCTCAGTGATTCACCTTTTACTTTGAAAGGCTGAGCGACCAATTGACCACAGGTGAGAAGTCATGGGAAGACAATCACATCAGACCTGAGAGCAATACAGCACTCGATGACAGGAAAAGCACTCATATCTTCCCCAGCAGCTGAGGCCCTGCACACACCCGCACACACAGTGCAGACCGTGGGCCTTGAAGGCCTTGGGACCCAGCCAAAGCCCCAGGAATGTGCTCAGCCAAAGGCTGGGTGGTGGCGAGCCCAAACGGCATACAATGAGCTCTGCACTCACTGTGCTCCTCACCTGCGTAAACGCCCAAGTAGAGGTCAAGGTCCAGCTGCTGTGTACCATTGCCGCCGTTGAGGTTGATCTCCATCACATTAAGAAGCTCCTGTTCCGAGGCCCTGGCCAGCAGAAAGAGATCATACCCACGTGGGAGCCATCAGCAGGAGTCACAATGCAAGTCGAAACGACACAACATCCTCAACGTCAATCCAGAACAGCATTGATCAGTGTCTATTGTATTCCTGCAACTAATTACCCGGGAGTCCACACTCGGTACCGACTTACTGGTACTGGCAAATTATGTCATTCATTCGTAGACAAAATGTTCAGAGTGTGCTGAAAATCAGTGTTATCTTTGCCAAATTCAGCTACTGTACATAGGCAAGGTAATTTCTTACCAATAAGCCAGCCAACAGTCCTGCAGAATGTATGTAATCTAGAAAATTAGAAAATCCACATTAGGCCTCCATTTCACATTATTACTTATAAACATTTGTCTCAAACTTCAATCAATTTTTTTTTATGTTCAATACATAGCTAGTCCAACTTATAACAACATAAAAAAAGATCTCTGCTTCATTCAAAAAGAGTTAATATGTAAATGTAGAGCCACTTACATGTGCCAGCAGGTTGAGGAGAACCAAAGCCAGGAGAACCAGTATGTTAGCACCTGCTCTGAAGTACTTCAGATAAAGATGGAAGCCGATGGTTCCCTCTGAACGAATCTCCTCCACTCTATGTTGTACTGGCTAAAATACACACAAATAGTCATGCAAATCACTCAGTTACATTTTAAATGTAGGCCTACTGTGAAGGTAGATAACACGAGGATATCTACTGCCCTCTAGTGGGTGAAAAGAGGAAACAGCAGACAACGATTTTAGTATTGTGGCTTGGATAATCTCTGAAACACACAAGTGAAGTGTTGTGTAGTTTTGGTCAACAGCAAACTCTGCTCATGGAGATTGTGGCCTGTGTGGTCCAGAAGTTAAAGCTGTGTACCCTGGCACATATTGGCTAGCTACCAAAGTGGGCTTTACTCCAACCCACTAACCCTCACAAACTCTCTTACCCATCTTGTCTCCTCTTTCCTGTCAATATGAATGTATAAAACCATTAACAAACATACATACACACATGTGTACCTATAAACAGTGCAGTCCATTTGTGTTTGGAAAGAGCAAATGCTTTTCTGTTTTGGAACTGTCATCCAACACATTGGATTTGTATGGGGTTAAAATACAGACAGCTTTTATTTTTAGGGCACTTTCCTGGTTATCGGAGATTAACATTTAGAAATAGCAGTGTGTTCAGTACATAGTCCCCCCCACTTAAAGGTACCAAATGTATGCAGACGATTAGCTTCACAGCGGTCTCTTATTAGGCAGGTGTGTTTATGCATTTGTTGTGTATCCACAAGATATCGGTCCATCTCAAAAAGTAGAATGTTTTCAACTGACCAAGCTATCCACCAAATCTAAATTCAATTGAACATGCATTTCACTTGTTAAAGACAAGTCTGAAGGCAAAAGTGGACAGAAACAAAAAGAAACTGAAAATGTCTACAGTACAGACCTGGCAAGATACCCATGTCTGGTGATTTCTATAAGCTTCCCACTTCCCAGTATTCAGGCAGTAAGGATTTGCAAACAAGTAATAAAATATCCCCAGAATATAGTACAATACAAAAAAACTAAATCTGTGTCACTGTCCAGACAGGGGCTACACCCTGTTAGAATTTTGTATTTTTTTTCTTTAACATTTTAACATTAATTAGTTAAATACATGCCTTCTTCATTTAAAATGGAGGTGCTACTGACATATAATCCCCTTGAACTCTCCTGAAAAACAGTATGAAGGAACCAGAAGATACTTTATGTGTTCTCTGAGGGGATCAGACAACCAACCTCGGGCTGGTCAGCTCCCTCCATCACAGAATGCATGGAAGAGGAGAGGGAGGGCATGGAGCTCCAGGACAGAGTGCGCAGGGCCAGGGCAGGCACTGCACCCTCCTCCGTGTCCGCCTCCACCTCCTCATCTTTCTTCAGAAGGGAGGTGAAGTCAACTCCGGAACCCTGCAGTTCAGCAAACGTACCCCGCGCCACCATGTGACCCTACAGAGGGACAAGATGTTTAGTCTCCCGTTTTCAGGCGTGTTTCCACAGAGACTGGATGATGGAGACATGGAACCACATGCAAGCAGAGATAAAGACAAACACAGTGACACACATGAACCCACACACATACCTCCTTCATAACTAGGATCTGATCTGCTGCCTTCAGGTACTGAAGCTGGTGGGTGACGAGGATGCGAGGCTTGTTCCTCAACAGACCACAAATACATCTGGGCGCACAGACAGACAGATGAGCACAGGCAGCCCACAGCAATCCTTCTCAACCACAGTTCTCCCAAATATTGTAGCATTCCAGGAGGAGCCTGCTATCTGGGACTTACTGCTCAAAGAGGTGTTTCCCCACCTCAGCATCCACAGCACTGAGAGGGTCATCCAGCAGGTAAATATCTGCATCCTGGTACACAGCTCTAAGAAAAACACACAATCACACATGCATTTACACAAATGTTCAGTACTGAGGAACTTTAAACAACATCTATAAATGCTTAAAACAGCAATTATTGTTACACCTTAACACAACAAGCAACGTGCTACGGTTTCAGCAAATAGGCTCATCACTTGGGTAGGAAAATGATATAGTTCCACTTCCGCTGTTGGATATGAGAGATGAGTTACCTGGCAAGGTTGACCCTGGCCTTCTGTCCCCCACTGAGGGTGGCTCCTCTGTCCCCAATCACTTCCAGGTCACCATCAGGCAGCAACTCCAGATCCTATACGTGCAACATAGAAGCACAGTACACCACATAACATGGGAAGTCAATCACTTCACTGAATTCAGGAAAATAAATATCTGGCAACAAGAGTCTTACCCTCTTAAGGGCGCAGGCTCTGAGAACCTTCTCGTACTTCTGAGGGTGAAACTCTTTGCCAAACAAAATATTACTCCTGATGGTCCCTGGGAAGATCCAGGGTTGTTGGGAGGAGTAGGTCAGTTCACCTGTAACCTTGACCTCACCCTTTTCTGGGGTCAGTTCCCCCAGGATGGTGCTAAGCAGAGATGACTGCAGAATGGAAGAAGTCCAAAAATATGAAGAAAGAAGACAGTGATATACACATCCCACACCTGAGACAACCAATTCTGCATAGAAATTATAGATGATAATTAAGGCCCACAGACAGAATATTATAATTCTATTCCTTTTTTTGCAGCTATGTGCAATATTCTGTGTGGATCTGTCAAAGGTCAAGTTATGGAATTAAATGGAAGCATCCTATCCAGTGTAAAGTAAGATGTCAATGTGAAATTTAAGTAAGGAATCCATTGTCAAAATTCCTATTTAAACAGTTATGACCGAAAATGGCAATATTGTCACAATCATTGATTTATTTTTGTATACTACTATCACACTAACCTATATGTTTCGTGAAAGCACTTTGTGACAACTGCTGATGCAAAAAGGTCTTTACAAAATAAATTTTGATTGATTTACCTATATTCCCTCCGTCTTAAACCTTTAATGAGTGTGTCACATTATAAAATACTAGACTCACCTTTCCAGCCCCGACTGGCCCAATGACAGCCAATAGCTGCTCCGATCTCACAGTGAAAGACAGGTTCTGTAGTGTTGGAGCATCTAGAGTCTGCACAGACCACACAGAAGAACTGGAGTGGGTGACCAACATCCTCACAGTACACAGGCCATTTATGGTGCACCAAAGACAGAAGGTGTAATTTATGCTTCCACTTGAAAGTGGGTGCATGGTCACAATGTCAGCACCAATGGCATGAATTAGGTTTTGGGGGTATGGCACTGGGGATTTTGGCAGTTGGTGGCCATTATTTGTTTTCTAGTTTTCTTTCGTTTAACTAAAGTTTGTACATGTGATGCATCAAAATACTGCACACATCCCTTTATCCCAGGGTAACATTACCACTCTCCCTCCTCTTAGACGTTTGTGAGCACATCACGTTTGACTGCACAAGACTAATGCTCAATGCTACATGTGACCGAGGCCTACTGGAGCCTTAAGCCTCCACACCTTGTCCCAGTAACAGACTATATCCTGGATTTCCACCATGCAGTCCTTCTTATCGGCCACAGGGAGACCTAGAAGCTGCGTTTCAATTTCATCCAACATCAGGAAATTCTAGGAAAGAAGAAAAATCATCAGATAAGCAAGAGACAACTATACTACAATTCAGACCGTAAATGAAGTTCATTGGAACCACATATACACTAAGGCATGGAAATATTTGGACACTGACACAATTTTCATAAGTTTGGCTCTGTGCGCCACCACAATGAATTTGAAATGAAACAACCGAGATGCTATTGAAGTGCAGACTTTCAGCTTTAATTCATGGGGTTGGACAAAAGTATAATATGAAACGTTTAGGAACTGAAACCATTTTCATACACAGTCCCCTTATTTCAGGGGCACATATGTAATTGGACAAATTAACACAATCATAACTAAAATGAATCCTTTGCAGGCAATGGCTGCTTGAAGTCTGGAAAGCATGGACATACTCCTTTGTGATGCTTTGTGATTCTTTACTGCAGCTGTCTTCAGTTGTTGTTTGTTCGTGGGTCTTTCTGCCTAAAGTTTTGATCAAGCATGCAGTGAAATGCATGCTGGATCAGGTTGAGATCAGGTGACTGGGCCAATAAAGAAACTGAAAATGTCTGCAGTACCAACCTGGCAAGATACCCAAAATATTCAGCTTCTTAAAAAAACCCTAGGTTGCTTTTACATTATATTTTGGGTCATTGTCCATCTGTAAATTGAAGCGCAGTCCAACCAATTTCCTTGAATTTGGCTGAATCTGAGCAGACAGTCAATACAGATAATAATATACCCTTCCGAATTCATCCATCTGCTTCTGGCTTCTGTCACATCATATATAAACACTAGTGACCCAGGGCCATTGGAAGCCATGCATGCCCATGCCATCACACTGCCTCCACCGTGTTTTACAGATGATGTGGTATGCTTCGACTCATGAGCCGTTCCAAGCCTTCTCCATACTTTTTTCTTCCTATCATTCTGGTACAGGTAGATCTTAGTTACATCAGTCCAAAAATGCTGTTCCAGAACTTGCCTGGCTTTTTACATGTTTTTTGACAAAGTCTAATACGGCTTTTCTATTTTTGAGGCTTATGAATGGTTTGCACCTTGTGGTGACCCCTCTGTATTTTGCTCTCGTTACGTCTTCTCTTGATGGGAGACTTGGTTAATGATATGACTACCTCCTGGAGTGTTCTTTACTTGGCTGGATGTTGTGAAGGGGTTTTTCTTTACCATGAAAAGGATTCTACAATAATCTACCACTGCTGTCTTCCATGGACATCCAGACCTTTTTGTGTTGCAGAGCGTTCTTTTTTTTCTCAGAATGTACAAAAGTGTTTATTTCGCCACTCCTAATGTTCCTGCTATCTCTTTGATGGATTTGGTTTTGAAGCTTGAGGATGGCCTTTATCACTTGCATTGAGAGCTCCTTTCACCACATGTTGTGGGTTCACAGCAACTGCTTCCAAATGTGAATGCTATACCTGTAATCAACTACAGATCTTCATGTCTGCTTAATTGATGAAGAAATAACAAAGGAATAGCCCACACCTGTCCAGGACACAGCTTTTGAGTCAACTGTCCAATTACCTTTGGTCCCTTGAAAAAGAGGGGGCTACATATCAAACAGCTGTAATTCCTAAACACTTCCTCCAATTCGGATGTGAATACCCTCAAATTATACCTGCATTATTTAACTGTAACTTGAATATATATTGGCAAACAGCCAAGATAACAACTTGTCAATAATTTTCAGACCTAAATGTATACACAAAGACTATCTATACTCTAACAGCCTATTACAGAATCAACATCCTCAACTACACCATCTCTTCCTAGTTCCTTCCTGGGTCAAGGCTAAAGCTGCTCCTAGAAGCAGCTCTCAGGTCAGTTCTGTATTTGCTACCTAACTGATGCTAAGACTGGGGGAGGTGGAGGTAAATGAGCCTCTTGGCGGGCAATGTCAGACAAAGGCGTTTACCTTGATCCTGTGGACGCTGATGAGAGCCTCGGACACTTTCTCAATGGCATTAGGAAAGAAAAGTGTGATGGTGAGTCTCACAGCCGCATACAAAGACAATGTCACAAACACCCGGCTGGCTGAAATCCTGTTCCCCGTCAACACGTAGACACTGAAGGTGATGAAAACTATGATTTTGCTGGCCACAAAGAAGGAGGCCATGTTGAGTCCCCTCAGATACGAGCTCTTCATGATCTTGGAGATCTCCTTCCTGAAAACACAGGGAGGTTTTTGGATGTTATAGTACTACTTACATTGTCCCAGATACGCCTGTCTAACATTTGTTGTTTGCATCAGAGAGCCAATAGTATAATATTAAAACTGGTTTACTTTACATAGCCTAGTGTATAATATTAGAACTGGTTTACATTAGAAAGCTAACTGAATAAAATTAGAAGTAGTCTACTGTATAATATTAGAAAGGCTTACTATAGATAGCTTACTATATAACATTAGAACTGGTTAACTTTAGATAGTCTACTCAAATATTACAACCTGTTTTCTTCTGATAGCCTACACTATAAAATGGGTATTTCTTTGGAGTGATGGTATTAGATATCCTGCTGTTGAATAAAAATAGGGACTGTGTCAGGTGAGTTCTTTCAGGGTGTCTCTAACACATTCCCATGTCTGAAACTCATGACACTATGTCAAGTGCTCAGTATCTCAGATCCTCATGACTATATAATGACTGACAATAGTTAAGTTCATCATGAGAAAGTGTCCATTTAATTTCTGTAACCACTTATTAATAAAAACATTATGATGCAAAACTAGGTACAGAGATACACAAGGCTGTAGGTATTGAAACAGTTTAAAATATTTGTATCACATTTTCTTCACTATAACTATGACAAAAGGTATAATGACTTCAGTGTAACGCAGTTATAACTTATATTTGAACTGTTAATCTAACATGACTTTGTAAAAATAAATATAGATCACCTTCTGACTTCATCTACCAGAGCTGCAAAAGGCTTCTCCCAGGCATACATCTTGATTATCCGGATCCCAGAGACCACATCATTCATTATGCGGATTCTGTCGTCTGTCAAGGCTGCTGTTTCACCTCTAAAGTAAAGCATTATTTCAGTTTTAGCATTTTTAAACAAAACAATTGAAGGTCAGGTTTTACTTAACCAAAGCCAAACCATTTTATTCAGCAGAAGACAGAATTGTTTTAAATTTTATTTATCTTCAACATAAATCCTCACTTCATTATTAAATTAAATAATATGGGTGTAATGAATGGGTGTACATGTTATGCATTTTACCACGAGGTGTAATGAATGGTAAATGCATAGACAATGTTCATTGCCAGTGTCATGAACCTTCACAAAATTAGAAGCTGAATTTTATTGTGGTTTTGTTAATCCACGCATAGTTGGCTCCAGATACACTTTGTGTTGTACTCCTCAAAGCTGACATGTCATGAGACCGCTTACTCAGACTTCCATTCTCAGAAATTGGCCTCAGAGCAGAAACTGGTCGATTTGCTGTATGGGTTTGCTCATAGCTGTAGATGAGTGGGGATTTGGTCAAAAGACACAGGAATGTTTCTCTTGAAATTAAGTACTACAGCCCGGGTAGGATCTATAAGCTATTCTAACACGATTACTAAAATCAATCTCAAAAGGAAAGAAACATAAGATGATACACAATTATCACCTAATGATTTGCAATTAATTTCCCAACACAGTTTTGATGCATTTTCAGTCGCTTAGTAACAAGTGACTGTTGAATTTTGGTATTTTTATATTTTACTAATATCTCCATAAGCCACAGCCTAACTAGCAGCTATGCCGTTGCTAAATTAATCTTGACCCTCTGCCACATGTTGGCTCTTCCCAGCTCAGGGAGTTCCAGTGGGTAACAGTAGATGCAATGCCAGTTCGGCTGAAGTTAGGATTGACCCATAAAGTTAAATATGGCATAAACTCTCAGTATCGGATGAATGCTTCGATGAGGGATGCTCATTCCTACTATAACAGGCAGGTCTGACTAGGTTTTCATACACAGCTATGACAGTGCAAGTAGTTTAATGGAAAACAAAATGTTTTGTCTATATTAGAGTTAAAACAGGGCTGTTAAAATTTAGCCAAGTGGAAGTGGAAAAAGTATTTGGACACTGTTTAAGAAATGATACGTAACTTGTTTCTAGCCTGCCATCTCACCGTAGAAAAACAAGTCATTAATAATTGTAGGAATTATGGAAATAAATAACTGGACATACATTAATAATCATCAATTATTCTGAACTAAGTACAAATCACAAATCTCCTGTGGAAAAAGTATAACACAAGTTAAGACAAAAATAAATCAAACAGACTTGACTCTATTTTGTCATTAATCCACATACAGTGGGGAGAACAAGTATTTGATACACTGCTGATTTTGCAGGCTTTCCTACTTACAAAGCATGTAGAGGTCTGTAACTTTTACCATAGGTTCACTTCAAATGTGAGAGACAGAATCTAAAACAAAAATCCAGGAAATCACATTGTCTGATTTTTAAATAATTAATTATAATTTTTTGGAACTACACGGCAGGACCTGGTCAATGACCTGAAGAGAGCTGGGACCACAGTCTCAAAGAAAACCATGAGTAACACACTAAGCTGTCATGGATAAAAATCACACAGCGCACGCAAGGTCCCCCTGCTCAAGCCAGTGCATGTCCAGGCCCATCTGAAGTTTGCCAAAGAAGATCTGGATGATCCAGAGAAATGGAAGAAGGTCATGTGGTCTAATGAGACAAAAATAGAGCTTTTTGGTCTAAACTCCACTTGCCGTGGTTGGAGGAAGAAGGATGAGTACAACCCCAAGAACACCTTCCCAACCGTGAAGCATGGAGGTGGAACCATCATTCTTTGGGGATTCTTTTCTGCAAAGGGGACAGGACGACTGCACCATACTGAGGGCAGGATGGATGGGGCCATGTATTGCAAGATCTTGGCCAACAATCTCCTTCCCTCAGTAAGAGCATTGAAGATGGGTCATGGCTGGGTCTTCCAGCATGGCAATGACCCGAAACACAGAGCCAGGGCAACTAAGGAGTGGCTCCGTAAGAAGCATCTCAAGGTCCTGGAGTGGCATAGCCAGTCTCCAGACCTGAACCCAATAGAAAATCTTTGGAGGGAACTGAATTGCCCAGCGACAGCCCCGAAACCTAAAGCATTTGGAGGTCTTTATGGAGGAGTTTACCAAACCCCTGCTGCAGTGTGTGCAAACCTGGTCAAGAACTACAGGACACTTATGATCTCCGTTATTGCAAACAAAGGTTTCTGTACCAAATATTAAGTTCTGCTTTTCTGATGTATCAAATACTTATGTCATGCAGTAAAATGCAAATTAATTATTTTTAAAAAATCATACAAATGTGATTCCGTCTCTCACAGTGTATCTATGAATTGTATCTATGATAAAAATTACAGACCTCTACGTGCTTTGTAAGTAGGAAAACATGCAAAATCAGCAATGTATCAAATACTTGTTCTCCCCACTGTAGCTAGGACTACGTATTATGGTAGAACAGAACTGCTTCAGAAACATTCCAGCATACTGTGTATAGTACCTGAGGGAGGAGAAGAAGCGACCAAACAGAGTCTGTACAGGCATCAGGAACACCAGGACAGCCATTCCTGCAAGGCATGATGGGCCGATCTCATACCACAACAACACTAACACAGCTGCTGCTTGCAGAGGACCCACCCAGAGGAAGTGCAGAAATACGGTAACCTGTTAAAGTGAGGGAGGTAGACAACTGTCAGCTGAATGTTATTCATCACTGTCATTTAGTGTCCAGCAATTAATGTTTCTTTTAGATGCTACCTCATCAAACTTGTTGACGTCGTTGGATAAGAGGTTGACAATTTTTCCAGTGGTGGTTTGTCCCAGCGCTGCGCTGTTAAGACAGAGGGCCTTCGGAGACATTAGAGGAATACACACAGTTAATTCAAACAACAGTCCATTGTCTGTATGCCTTGAATACAAAAAAATATTTTTTACAAAAAGTTCATGACTACATGCACTACAGTTAAAGCCAGGCATTTACTCTGAGCGACCAGACAAGAAAAGAACTCAGACCACTGAAAGGGCTAGGAATGTATGTAATGTCAGAGCTGGTGGTTACTGACCTTCCGATAGATCATGTGGCACATGGCCACCCGGATCTTCATGCCGGCTCTCTGCACGTGGTAGAAGTAAAGGTGGTGCATAGCAGCCAGCCCCAAGGTGGACAGAGAGACACCGGCAGCATAGCCACAGGCCTCGTACAGACCAACCAGGTTGTCAGGATCATAGCTCTCAAAATACTGGATCAGCTTCCCTAAAAGCACTGGCTGAATAACTTTGATAATTTCCTAAAGGGAAGAGAGAGCAAATACATTTTAATTGAACTGGAATACAAAGAATATATTTATTTGTAAACGTGCCTTTTGTAAAATGTAATTTAATATTTGTAGGTAATACTTGAAATGTAATGTATATGCCCAGAGATCAGATTTGTGGTACCTCAATTAGAGTAAACACTCCTATTAGAGAATAGGACCTCCAAAAGCACGCAATCAGGGCTTTGGTTAGTTTGGGTGTGCATAAGTTCTTTGCAGCTCTCTGCACTTCTTGATCCCAGTACCTACAGAAAGCAGGATAGAACCAAACAACAGCATCTAACGTAATTCATTCAAATGTCAGGTTTTATGGTGTTGCGATATACAGCTATTGACTATAATCGTGATATTTAAAAAAAGAAATACTGATATCATGTTAATATTGTACATATAGTAACAACATATTCACTATCTTCTTTTGGTTTTTAGATACCTTATAGATGTCACCTATAAACAAACGATGCATGTGCTTAAACTACGAGTCTGGAACTATATACTGGCATTGAAATCAACTACAGCCCCTGGGAGAGATCTGCAAAAACGGGCCGTTTATGTAGCTTATTCACTTGCAGAAAAGGTTATTGTATCTTTCCAAAAACTCTACTCTGTATTTCTATAGCTTATTCGTGACAGTAAACAACTGGAATAACAGGTTGTTCCAATGTGTGTGAAGTTTGACATGGCAATTCATAGCGTATGGCTAGTAGTGACTCTGTAGTGCGCATGGCTGCCACGGGCCTATATGCATTCTCAGCAACATCTGGGCATGCTCCTGATGAGACGGCGGATGGTGTCCTGGGGGATCCACTCCCAGACCTGGATCAGGGCATCAGGGAGCTCCTGGACAGTCTGTGGATGCACGGTGGTGTCGGATGCACCGATACATAATAACCCAGAGGATTTCAATTGGATTCGGGTCTGGGAAATATGAGGGCCGGTCAATGGCATCAATGCTTTCGTCATCCAGGAACTGCCTGCACACTCTGGCCAAATGAGCGCAGGCATTGTCCTGCACCAGGAGGATTGTCACTGCACCTGCGTAAGGTCTGAGGTTTTCATCCCGGTACCTAACAGCCATCTGGTTACAGTTGGCTAGCACAGGGAGCTTTACGCAACTATCCAAGGATAGGCCTTCGCCGACCATCACTGACCCACCACCAGTGGTGGTCATGCTGGATGATCTTGCAGGCAGCATGAAATTCACCCCAGCATCTCCAGACTCTTACATCTGCCACATGTGTTCAGTGTGAACCTGCTCTCATCTGTGATGTAACTGGGCGTCAATGGCATATCTGACAATTCTGGTGTTCACTGGCGAATACCAATCAAGCTGTATGGTGCTGGGCTGTGAGTCCCACTAGAGATCATCAGGCCCTCATGCCACCCTCATGGAGTCTGTTTCTGACAGTTTGGCCAGAAACATGCACACCAGTAGCCTGCTGGAGGTCATTTATTTCTCTGGCAGTGCTCCTCTTGTTCCATCTCGCACAAAGGAGCAGATACTGGTCCTGCTGCTGGGTTGATGCACTTCTACGACCCTGTCCAGCTCTCCTTGTGTACCACGCCTGTCTCCTGGTATCACCTCCATGCTCTTGAGACAGCTGGGAGACAGCAAACCTTCTTGCAACAGCAATATGCCATCCTGAAGGAACTGGACTACCTGTGTAAAATGAATGGGCTGCAGGTACCGCCTCATTCTACCTGTAATGAAAAGGACACTAGCAAAATGCTAAACTAGAGAACAATCAGTCTGGAAGGAAAAGGAGAGAGCAATTGCCTATGGCCACCACCTGCAAAACCATTCCCTTATTGGGGGGTTGTCTCGTTGTTGCCTCTCCAGTGCACCTGTTGTCACTTTCATTAGCACCAAAACGGATGACACTGATTCACAATCGCTTATGCTTCCTAACTGGACAGATTGATATCCCTGTAGTTGAATTGACTTGGTGTTAACTGATGATTACATATTCCCTAAATTTTTTTGAGCAGTGTATTTTTTTCTTCAAATTTTCTATAGATATCACACTAATATCGTCATCGTGAATTGATAATCGTGTAGTGAAAATCTGACAGTGACAGCCCCAATCAGATTGTGTAATAATGTGCTGGTGACATACCACTGTAGATCTTCTCCTAGTCTCTCAGATCCATCCTCTGGGAGGACTTTGTACATGTCATGTTCCTCTAGCCTTCGTTTACAGCCAATACGAAATAAAGGATTCAGCCAGCTAGTGACAAGGTACAAACATGTTTAAATATGTACAGTGGACAGCATATGTACTTACATGGACTTATTCATAGTTTGTTGAATTAAAATGTGTGATTAGAATGGCTACTATTTAGCTTTTTGTGATTGGTCTACACAGAATATGCAGTCTTTAATCTAGAGCCAAAGTGAAAATACAATTCTACAATGTTTTCAAATACAAATATATATTTGGAAATGTTAAATTAGATCACGTTAAATTCACAGTTAATGACTACTCCTTACTCTATCCAATATATAAAACGAAGGTGTAACAAATATAAATGTAATGCTGATGTGTTCTTTGTTTAATACATTAATATAAACAGGGTCTAAACTACACACATTATGAAAAACATGTTCTGACCCTTAGTGATAGTCAATGTTTACTACAATGAAGTCATTATGAAAGTAGCCTACGTTTTAAAGCTTCATTTGTGATGTGGTAAGGAAAGTCTAGCCTAAACATGTATTGGTAGTCGTCTGTGTGAGCGCGCTCTAGAATGGGAGTTGAGCTAATTATAGCAGATAACATTGGGATACTACAAGCATCATTCACATTAAGTAATTCATAGCAATTGTCAAAAGAGTTGACTTTTCCGCTCAATAGCTGTAGTATACTGCTTCTAAACTCCTTACCAGAAGAAAATCTTGGAAAGAGGATTAGCTGTAGACGATGGATTATCCTTCGCCAATTTCCGCAAAGGTTCCATTTTCTGACAGTGAGTGTAACTTAAAAACAACCTCTGAGCGTAGCTTAAATGATACGATCAATGACATACAGAAGGCAACTTAAAAGAAAATATGCATAATTGTCTTACCGGCAGCCAGCTTACAACCGAAAACAGACGGAACGGCTTGACTGCTACCATAACCGCTAGGCTCGCGTAACAGCCAGGCTTTCCGAAGCCGGACAAATAACTATGAACACAGCAGCATTGTGAAGTTAGCGACATTGTCGATCGTGTGGTTAATTTTCAAGATAAAAGTCCACATTAAAAATGACTACATGAATTTAACGTTTTTGTTTAGTTTGCTGAAAACAGAAATATTACATATTGTTTGAACCAATTTCCAAATATTGATATATTAGCGTTTCTAACTGTATGTAGGATCTTGTTGTTAGCGTCTCCTTTGGAAGTCGGTCTACCTGTCTCAGTCTAGGCCGGTACTATGGTTATGGTCTTATCTGATGTGATATAAGGCAGTCTCTCTCTAATTCTCCTCTCTCTCTCTCTCTCTCTCTCTCTCTCTCTCTCTCTCTCTCACTCTCAAGCTCTGAATGCATGGCTATCATTGCAGCTGTCCCCTTGCACATTCTACATTGGACCTTCAATTTGCCTTCATTTCACATTAAGAACAGCTATTTGAAGTCACATTTGCCTTCATTGCACATTTATAACATACATCCCACCCATCCCACCTTACATACATTGTTCCTAATTGTTTCACTTGTAAATTTTCTGCAATGTTCTATTTGCAATTCTGGTTAGATGCCAACTGCATTTCATTGTACAGTACTTCTACTGTGCTTGATCAATGACAATAAAGTTGAATCTAATCAAAAGCCACCTGATAGTAACTCCTGAGGTATTGATTATTTTCATCCTCTACGTCCCAACTGATTATTACTTCACTTCCATCATGATCAATTACTGGGTTCTGTAAAAATCTGGTCATAAAACTATGATCATTCATTCAATCAAAAACAAAGCTAAAATCAGGGATGAAAAATGTAAAAATTCAAATGTATCAATCTATTCGAAAATTTTACTTTTCAGTTTAGGGATATAGGCTTATATGTATAGCGGAATTTCTTTGCATTATATAGCTATTCAGGAAAACGTATATCCCTATACGGAAGAGGAACCTGTTGCCATTTTATATTTGGTGTTATACGTTACCACCTTTTATTTTGAAGTTACAAGCATGAATTTGGCACACTTATTGTTTCTGAACAGCGGATTACTATGAGATAAGGTTTTTGACAAAGGCATGAGAATTTGCACGAGATATCCCAATTACAGGAATTCAGACTTAATACTGTGAACAAAATTCAGGTAAGTAATTTTATGAGTCATTCATGCTTTTAAATACAACACAGGATGCATGAATATAGTCATATTAACCTGAACTATCTGAATTAAATTGAATGAAAAATAAATAATTTATAGGGGAACAATGGCAAATGAAAAGTATTGTTATGGTTATGGTTAATGGAATTTTACATGTCAGTACGCTTGTTGTTCAAA
This sequence comes from Esox niger, assembly GCA_016801105.1. Classification (NCBI taxonomy): domain Eukaryota; kingdom Metazoa; phylum Chordata; class Actinopteri; order Esociformes; family Esocidae; genus Esox; species Esox niger. The sequence continues at coordinate 25,796 of JACXGJ010000437.1, forward strand.
GTTAAAGGTCACATTTATAAGATGTCCACATTACAAACACATATTTTGTATATAAAGATATAAATAATAATATGAAGTGTATTATTGAAAGATTTTGTTTAAAATTTAGAACTTCATAAATATTTTGTTGCTACCGGCGAACTTGATAATTTTTCCGGTCTTTTGCATTGCCATTCCCAAAGAAATGTGTGTATTTTTCGGGAGATAACTCTAATATAGGCACCCTTCATAGAAGTGAGCAAAGGGGTATAAAAAAAACAACAGAAACATTATTTCATGCATAGATGAAGAAGCAACCTTTCGTAGTGAATTCCTGGTTAGATTGAATTGCCACAGGTGAGTACACATCCGGTATCCTAAAGGCCCCCCTAAAGTCCTGAAGTCAAGGGGGGCTACTAAAACAATAAACACTGTAAACTCTGTAATATACTTTTATATACTTGAATGGACAAGCATGGATGTAATCAGTTAAACAAAATTGTTATCCACAGTCTTTATCATCTAAGTTAGTGCATCAAGATGCTTAATTAAAACTAAGTTTATCGTCAAACAAATGCCCAGATATAGCAATCCGTTGAAGGGTCATCTGGAACATTTCCGCAGGAATTTGTAAAACACATATAATTCTCTGCCAACCCCACCTTCTTCCCAACCACCATTGCTGTGGTTGGGAATGTCACCCCACTTTTTCCCACCCTTTAGGATACCAACCATCTGTTAGCTCTAACCCTCAACCTAGCCCAGACACAATCCCTGCCCCAATTCATTTTTTTATATAACCCCATATCCAAAAAAGTTGGGGCGCTGTGTAAAATGCAAATAAAAACAAAATGCAATGATGTGCTAATGATTTATCCTTATTTTTAATTGAAAATAGTACAAAAACAACATATCATATTTTGAAACTGAGAAATGTTATTGTTTTTTGGAAATTCATGCCCATTTAGAATTTTATGCCAGCAACACATTTCTTTTTTTTTTTGACAGAGGCATGTTTATCACTGTGTTGCATCACCTCTTCTTTCAACAATACTCTGTGTTTAGGAACTGAGGAGACCAGTTGCTTTAGTTTTGGAAGTGATATGTTTTTCCATTCCTGCTTGATATAGGATTTCAGTTGCTCAACCGTTCAGGGTCTACTTTGTTGTAATTTTCATTTCATAATGTACCAAATGTTTTCAATGGGTGACAGGTATGGACTGCAGGCAGGCCAGTTTAGCACCCAGACTCTTTTACTATGGAGCCATGCTGTTAAAATATGTGCATAATGTGGTTTGGCAATGTCTTGCTGAAATAAGCACTCACTGGACCGGTTCGCAGAGCTCTCAATATACAGGTACATTTTTGTTCCTACCCTCACCTATGGTCATGAAGGCTTGGTCATGACCAAAAGAACTAGATCGCAGGTACAAGCGGCTGAAATTAGTTTTTGTCAGAAGGGTCGCTGGCGTCTTCCTTGGAGATAGGATGAGAAGCTTAGTCATCCGTGAGGAACTCGGAGTAGAGCCGTGGCTCCTTTGCATTGAAAGGAGCCAGTTGGGGTGGTTCAGGCATCTGGTAAGGATGCCCCCAGGACGTGTCCCTAGGGAGGTGTTCCAGGCACGTCCAGCTGAGAGGAGACCTCGGGGTAGCCCCAGGACTAGCTGGAGAGATTATATTTCGACACAGGCCTGGGAACACCTTGGGATCCCCCAGTCAGAGCTGCCAAATGTAGCTCGGGTAAGGGAAGTTTGTAGTCCCCTGCTGGAGCTGCTGCCCGCGCGACCCGACCAAGGATAAGCGGATGAAGATGAGATGAGAGCTCCCAAACCTGTATATATTGCTCAGCATTAATGTTGCCTTCAGATATGTACACATATCTTATGCCATGTGCACTAATGCACCCCCATACCATCAAGTATACTGTCTTTTGAACTGTGCTCTGTCAATAAGCTGGATAATCCCTCTTCTCTAGCTCGGAGTACGTTGCCTCTGTGATATCCAATAATAAATGAGCACATGCAGTGATGTCCACTACAGAATCGTATATCTAGCTTTAAATGCAGTGCGCTGAGGGCTTGGAGATTACGGCCATCCAATACTGGTTTTCAGCTTTGGCCCTTGCGCATAGAAATGTCTCCAGATTCTCCGAATATTTAATGCTATTATGCACCATAGATTCGTTGTAGCATTACACAACTTTTCCAGTCTTAGTTGCCCCTGTTCTAACATTTTTGGGCATATTTCTTTCTAGAAACAATAACATTTCACAGTTTCAGCATTTGATATGTTGTCTTTGTACTATTTTCTATTTCTTTACATTTCACACAGCATTCAAACTTTTTTGAAAACAGGTTGTTTTATTAGGTAGGTGGAGAGTGTTCTTCCCCTTGGTTTGTGGTTCTTGTCAGATCAAAACGTTATTTGAAGAACCATTGCAGTTATTTTTTTCATCTATTTTTGTCTTACTTTGCTTAATTTTATAATAAGTAAAATGACTTTGTTTCATCAGTATAATACAACTATGGAAAAAAGCCCTAATATAGGTGGAAGCTGCTTTTTGATTATTCAGATTATGGAAGTTAGGGATCAAATTGTATATGCAAATGGAGCAGTTCATTTTACTGTGCTTCTTCACAGTTTCATACACCAGAAGTTTTATGTTCTAGGTAGTGCTGGACAGTCTCTAGGCCAATCATCGGAATAAATAAATAACTTTGAGTGGACTGGCCCTGCTATTCAAGCCTGATGGAAGTAGGTATAACATACTCTAAGAGCATGAAAACAAATATTTTCTGGTCTGTTGAAAACAAAGTCAAACTATTAGGCAGGGGATACTGGACATACATTGGGAAAGGATGAACAGGGCAAAATACAGAGATATCTTTGAGGAAAATCAGACTGGGGCAAAGATTAGTCTTTCAGCATTAGAATGAAAAAAAACCACTGCCAAGACAACGCTGGAGTGGCTTTAGGATTACTCTGTGAATGGCTTTGTGTGGCCCAGTCAAAGCCTAACCAAAGCCCAGACCCCATGTGTGGGGTGACCTTGGTACATGAGATTTGACAAAAACATCTGAAAATGCTTTCCCTTTAGGGGGTTTTGTGTGTAGACTGATGGGGAAAAAATAATATTATAGATGTAGTCTGAATCACAATTCAGTATGGTGATGTGAGGTAATCAGAATACTTTCAAGGCATTGTGTCTTTTAGGGAATTCGTTTGGTGAAAAGTTGTCTACCTTGTTTAATAGTATAAAAACCTATTCCATGTTTCTTTAAATCAGTGTTTTCATCAGAACTTCTACTCTGTGAGCCGAAATTGTTTAACTAGTAAGTAGACTTTGCTACATTGCTGATAGTTTATTGGCTTACTGATAAGTCCATTTTTGTTAATAATAATATGATACATAACATGTCTGGAAGATCAGATCGGGAAAGTCTGAATGTATGGAGTAGTTCCCCTTGCTCCCAAGGCAACTTGTAGAGGATGCAAGCCTCAATTGGAAGCTTGTGAAGTGTGTCCTCCTCCTGCCATGGTGCAAGTTGAGATTTCTTTAGTGTCTATCGTCCCTGTAGAATACATGTCCTTAATGAAATTTGCTCCCATGGACCATTTGATTTATTTCCATCTGCTTTAAAACATTCAATACACCTTTTTCCAAACCGAAAAACATGCAGATCTTATCTTTTCTGGGCAGCCTATGCTGGTTTTAATGGATTGAGGGCCCCAGCAGGTCCTCATCTGTCATCATAGCCACAGTTCTCCAGGGACTGTGGAATTACTGTACCAGAAACTCCATCAGAGACTTGCGCTGCAGACCTCTCTGCACCATTTTCAAACAACCGTAAGGAGGATTGTTCCATCTACATCAAACTAACACAAAGCTGAAAACTGAAAAGGGACCAATGTCATATTTCATGCAGAACATCTTCAGTGAATAAAATACTAACCGTGCTATTAATGTTTTTTTATTTACAACAACTAGTTTTTCTTGATTTCTACATTATGATCAGTCAGAGCAATAGCTTTATAGTAGAGTACGGTTAAACTAGACGTACAATGAAATCATCCATCATTTACGTTCTATCACCCATTCACACCCCCTCAAATAAAAATAGAGTTGTGTTATTTATATTAAGTTTGCCAGAAGATTTATTTATTTATTGACAAAAGTTTACAAGGCACATCCCTGTGTACATAACAACATGTTAAAAATCGACAAGTAGAAGATATGAGGGAATCATGTCATTTAGAGCCCTGCCAGGTAAAGTTATATGCTAGTTATAACAGTTAGAACATGGCTAAAGTGTCACCAAATCTCTGGTGGTGAAATAGAAAGTGGTACAGTACAATTATGTATTTTGCTCTGTTGCTCCAAAGTACATCAAGTAAACTATAAAGCAAACGTTCAAAATTTTCCAGTGATACAGACAACGAATATTCCCTGCCTTGTTTGTGGATCATGCTACTTACTACTAAAATAGCTTTTTTTGCACAGTATGTCTACATACATGTAAAGTGCACGTTAATCTCTCAAAATGCCCTCACATGGCAGTGCTTGAAATTTTACATGTACAGTAGTTTACCACTAGATGGGCCTCTAATCTAGGTGTAAACATTTGGAAAATGTAATCTTTCTGTATTAATGTAGGATCAAGGACTATGTATAGGCTGCATATTGTAAGGGTCATCCCAACAATTTGGTGACTTTCAGAACATCCAACAAAGCAGGGTAATTTTAATGTAATCTTTTGTAAAATATTAATTCTAAAAGGCTTTTAAAAGGGGCACAGAATCCTTTCTCAAACTGAATTTAAACAGTAACATGACTTGCCTCCTTCCCTTGCATTCCGAATGAAACCAAAATAATATTAACCTGTCCAGGGTAGTTTAGGGTGGGGGGATAGTATTAACCTGTCCAGGGTAGTTTTGGGTGGGGGGATAGTATTAACCTGTCCAGGGTAGTTTAGGGTGTGTGATTGCATTAACCAGTCCAGGGTAGTTTAGGGTGGGGGGATATTATTAACCTGTCCAGGGTAGTTTAGGGTGTGGGATAGTATTAACCAGTCCAGGGTAGTTTTGGGTGGGGGGATAGTATTAACCAGTCCAGGGGAGTTTAGGTTGTGGGATAGTATTAATTAGTATGATATCATTCTAGAACACTTCATATTCTAGAATGATATCATATTCTGAAAGTAATTTTCATGGTGTGAAAATAACTTTGGTAAGCCAATTGTATATCTATTGTATTTACTGTCTATTATTATTCATATGGTAGATGAATTTTGAGATGACTCAATTATTAGTAAGCGAGCTCAACTATGCAAGTTTGATCCCACCAAACAAGCATAATGACTGACTTTAGCTCAATGTCCACATATGTCATGGTTCACCCTGTCAGCTTAATATGCTGTTATGTTGTTGTTTTTCAACACTGGCAAAAAATATTTTTTGTATAATTGAATGTGTACTAAGATGTTGCTAAATAATACTCTTATTTATCTTTATCTCAAAAGAATGTTACATTATTGTCCAAAACAGGGTTGAACCCAGGGTTGGACCCATATATTTTTCGAAAAGGTTAACATGTCCTTATTATGGCAATTTCCTCATTATGTTAATATATACAAGTGTTTAAATCTAAAACATTCAGCAAATTGGAAGAATAACCCATTTGAATTCTTAACTGTGCTTCATGGTTGTCATATTACCATTTTTTAAATATGATTTTTTTAACTACCATTTCATCTAGCTTCTATTGCCACTATCTAGCCTCCTCTCTCTCCTTCTCTCTCTTCTCTCTGAAACCTCAGTTCTGGTAAATATGATCAGGGTTAATGAGTGATTATTACTGTTAATTTTTTAACCTTGTGAACAACTTCTTCAGTATCTGTCACATTTTCTTGTAATGTAATAATTAATCTCTTCCCTATAACCAGGTTGTTGTGTCAGTGTAATAAGTGGCTGTATGATGTCCCTTATGCTAGTTGTGATGGTCACATTTTCAGATGCACAGGGGATATCATTTTATGTATCGTCTCTACATTGTTGGTCTATATTATTTATGCGTGTCATCACATGACATCATTATGACACATTTTGACATGACGAAACACTGCATCTGCCACTTTTGACCTTTCTGAACAGTTAGCCATTGTCAACTCTCTCACACTGAGTGACGTGTGTGAGGTGAGAGAGCGTAGGAAGCTAAACACCATTGGTCAATCGTTGATAATGAGAGCTAAACTCCTCCCTGCTGAATATAAAGCAGTCCAAAATGTTAATCATCAATCCCATCATGGCCAACCTACATTGGCCAATGGACCATCAGTAACATCCTAACTCTTGATTCAACTCTGAACCTCTCGTCAACTTCAGTAGCAAGCGCCGGTCTGTTGTACATCATGAGTAACATGGTGACTGAGATTCTGGCCTTTATTCTGACCACATCTGGCTGGGTCCTTATCTCCGCCACCATACCCGCGGATTACTGGAAAGTTTCTTCTATAGATGGTTCGGTCATCACCACAGCTACCTTCTGGTCCAACCTGTGGAAAGCATGTGTTACAGATTCAACGGGAGTCTCCAACTGCAAGGATTTTCCTTCCATGCTGGCACTGGACGGTCTGCTCAAAGGCTCTTTTTATGTTATTATGGAACTGTCTTATAGTAGCTGATTTGATCAACTAGAAGGGTCTACTGGCCCACTGTGAAGCAAGACAGCGTTTAACCTGTAATAATTGCGAGAAAGCAATTGTGATTCTTTCGCTGTCATTGTTTCAATGTTTAGTTACCATCATTTTTAGATCCATTAATCAAGTGATTAGATTTTTGTTCTTTGAGTATGCATTCATTAGATTGTATGGATTTAATGGGCATATGAAAATTCAAATTTGGTCTCAGTTGAGAGTCAGTAGATCATTCAACTGCCTGTAGTTGTGCCACAGTTCAATTTTAAGCCCATTACTTGGAAAGAGATGTTTTCAGATCCTGCCAGTGCTAATTAGTTCTTAGGGAAGGCACACTGCCTTGTGTCTCCCAGGAACAACTTATTTACCTTCAGAGATGTCAATGTTTAGCCTACCTGCCTGTGAGTTGAAGGCTATAAATTAGATTTACTGGATGCTCTGGGCTATTTTCTCCCATGGTCGACTAGTTTCTGGGGTTAACTACCAAGCTAATGTTGTCCTGTAAATCACTTCTCAAAGGCATCTCCACTGTCTACTCTATGAGTGCCTAGAAACAATTACTGCTTGCGCTTACAAATTATTGTTTGCGTTTACAGAACCAATTTGTGGCACAGTTGGTTGAGCCAATAATCGTCTTGTGGTTTTGTGATACTGCAGTGTAGCAAGATGGGAGCTAAGAAAATGGCCTAAAATGGCTGTGGGAAATGTAGCTCTGGGGAATTTGAAGAAGCATTGTCTTTGCTGTGTGTAGGCCTACTGCACTTCAAAACAATGAATGACTGTGCTTGCAAATTATTATTTACGACTACAGAACCCATTTGTTGTTTGCAAAGTTACTTGAGAATATGATGGCCTTGTTGTCTTGTGATCCTATGAATTTAACAAGATGGGGAGGATTGGGGGATGTATTGGACATTTAGGGTGTTTTTTTCACATTTAGGGGTTTTGTATAGTATATTCCTCATTTAAAGAACCAATCCAAATTAAAGAGAACTCTTTGGTGAAATAAATGCAACTATCTTCAAAAGTATTTTTTTTACTATAACTACCCTTTGCCTTTAAGCTCTTATGCCATTCACTTCAAAATGTTGCCATCTGTGATTCCTATTTTATTTCACATTATTCTGTTTAGAGAAAAAAAAATTGCAGCGCAGGACACGCAATGTGAACCACAAATACATTTATAAAAAAATTGGAAAAGAGTGATCAAGTCTGAAAAACAATAACACAATTGTTAATTTAAGTCATTCTGAATAAGATCATCTGCTAAAATGTAAGATGTAAGTAAAGCCAAGCAGCATTAACTAAAGATTTGTACCAGATGGCCTGCACTCTGTTTTCCAGGCTATATTCAGGCCTGCAGGGGTCTGATGATTGCTTCTGTCTTCCTGGGCTTCTTCTGTTCTATCATTGCCCTGGTCGGAATGAAGTGCACCAAGATTGGGGGATCAGACCAGAGCAAAGCCAGGACACTTTGCTTTGCCGGAGTCATTTTCATACTCAGTGGTAATTAACACGTAACAGCCAAGTATTTATAAAACCAGCTGTACTGAAGTACTGAACATTCTTTCTTTCTCTGTAGGTCTCTGCTCGTTGTCTTCATGTTCCCTGTATGCACACCGGGTGACATCTGAGTTTTTTGACCCCATGTATGTCGCGCAGAAGTGAGTTACTGTTTGGTCTTTTTATGGCTTACAGCTAACCATAAAATACAGTTTTTGCTGCACACTTTCATAAGGGTTTATACAAAGCTGGTTATGCTTTGGTTGAAACCATTTTATGGCCTATATAAACATTTATGTTTATGTATGTGGTTCCTAATACCTTTACAGAGAATGGTTCTGTAAATAACTTTATCACAACCTCAAAGAGTGTTTGTAGAACCTCAAACAAAATTGATTTGCCATATTACATTTACATGGTCAACATACTACATGGTTTAATAGGTTCTTTGGGATATTGTGGTTCCACATAGAACCAACCCCCTTATGTAAGAACCAGATTTTCTTCATTACACAGTAATTGTAGTACATGTAAAATATTTTTTTCCCCTGGAACTCAACAAGGTTTTGCCTGGAACCAAAATATGAGGTAATTATAACGGGAAAGCCAAGACAGAGGCTTTTCCTAATGTTATCCGGCTTTCCCTATAAAAAAAAGTTTTTTTGGTGTGCCAGAACTCTTTCGGGGTCTATGTTAAACCATCTGTGTAATCTACCCTGTCGTGTATGACTTCACATACAGTGTGGTGACTCATGATTCTGGATGAAGTACTGTTCTTGTGTTTAATAACTAGTCTGCATTCTCCAGGTATGAGTTGGGAGCTGCCTTGTTCATTGGTTGGGCAGGATCCCTTCTGTGTATTCTGGGAGGGCTGATATTCTGCTACTCAATATCAGATAGTTCTACTACAAGGTGAGTCACATCAATAATGTGCATACTATACATGTAATAATTGATATTTGGTCAGTTATGTAATTAGTTTACTCCGTCTTTTTCACACATACTTTCTGTCCCCCCCCCCAAATCTATCTTTGTCCCGATAACTCTTTTTCTCACACCCCTCAAGGCACCCAGGCTATGCCAACAGAGTAACTGCCTCTGCCTCCCATGTGCCCTCTAACCCTAGGGGGCAGGCAAAGCTCATGAGCCAACAACCTCCACCAGAGTCCAGCAGCTCTTTCAGAGTACATCACTTTGATAAAAATGCATATGTATGAGGGACGACAGGAAAAATGCAGAACCTGAAAAGTGACAAACTCCCTTCCATGATTATTAAAGGGGGGAGAACTTGACTGATGTGACTGGCTGGCCCATTGTCTCACAAATAACTAGATGTTAGAGCGAAAATCTGCCCCTTTTCAGGCCATTAGAAATTGGCCGAGATTTTTGCCTGGGATATTTGAATCGGGAAAAAAATATACTTATTATTGGGCAGAAAACTGCATACTTGTATTATACATCTGGTACACACAAGCAGCTGCAGTGTCAGTACCTCTCAAAATACCACTGGGATTTATTTGACCCAAGATACAATTTTTTTATGTTTTATGATTCAATCTAAATCATTACTTAGTGCTAATTTATCAATTCACATCTTTGTGTTAATTTTTTGGGTCCTTTTGACACAAGCCAAAACAACTAATTACACCTTTAGAGATGATAGATGAGACCTTTATTAATAAATGTATGTTATTTCTCTGCCTATAAAGAATCTGCCAATAGTATACAGTACAGGTGTGCCTCATACTTCATGATCTTGATAGAACTACAATGCAGAACTTAAACATATTCATGTCTTAAATATACACAAAGGCTTTATTGAAAATATACTCAAAATAAATGTTTCGATCCAGATTTCCCAGATTTGTCCAAGAAGGTGGAGGAAGACTAATTGTAGAGCCCCTATGCAGGTATATGGATCACATGCACAGATGGAGTACCATACTGTATATACTTGTCTAAGGTCATTACTGGTAATTTTATGTATGACTATATGCAACATCTAAAATGAAATATTGAAACTTGCTTGCCTTGTAATTTACAAATTAAGTGAGTCTTATGGACAGGAAAATATTGTCCAATGAACATTTCATAATATGTATGTATTTGTTCAATGTTCATAAACTGACAGTTGTTTTTTAATTTAGATTTTTTAAATAATTGTACTTGCAAAAACTGCACCTGATCTAATGGAAATATTGTATTTTTTTTGCCCATAAAATACTTATCAACTGCAATTTTGGCAAAAAAACAAAAAGTGGATATTTCACTATCACGGTTGCTTTTTCCCGTAGTTTCTTCTTCACATTAAAGTTTATCCCAGTTAGCATGAGCGTGGGAAGAGGTTTTAATCAGTGGGTGGTGATTGCGGTTGATCGGGTGGTGGAATTGAATCCACAGGTGGCGCATGCCCCTATCAACCTCATGCAAGTCTCGCAGACCAGGAAATGGACCACCTTCATGCATCGTTGGCGGACAGAAACTAATGATTTTCTGAAAGCATCAAGGGGTGCTGCAGCTAATCCTGCAACGCTACTTCCTGCAGCTATGCCAGTTAGCAGTACATGAGCAGTATATTAAATATGTATAGTATATCAAATACGGTGGTAGTATGAAGATTAACCACTTTTTGTACACTTGGTGATTTTAAATGTTTTCTACTTTTTGACATTTTCTTTCTGATCATAAAGTGATTGTAAATTATTTGTTATGTTGTTTTTCCTGTCTCTGTTACTGCTGGAATAACAATAAATTACTATTAATCTATATTACCAAAATGGTTAAATCAATATATGGACAATTTGCAGACAATTTTTCGGACCTCCCATCCATAATATGCAAGGTCTCTCAAGAGCATTCACCCCCTAATAATTAACATTAAATCAAATTGGATTTAATCTGGAGTTTTTGCCTCTGATCAATAAAAAAATAACCATCCAATTTTTCCAAAGGTAAAATAGAAAACAATTGCACAAGTATTCACACTTTTTGCTATGACCCAGAATGAGCTGTAACTGTGAATTTGTGAAGAACAGGCTGTCTGCTTGTCTGGACCAGACGAGGTCACCTTTGATGAACACACCGAGACTCCACTTCAGCTCCATCGATGTGGTGTATGGGGGCGTATCCCCCGTCTTCCTCTTCCTGAAGTCCACAATCATCTCCTTGTCTTGAAGACATTGAGAGAGATGTTGTTGTTCTGGCAATATATTGCCATGTCACTTACCTTCTTTTTGTATTTGGTCTTAACTTTTTTGAGATGAGACCCAAGATGGGGGTGTCATCCTAAAACTTAAGGATGACATTGTGTGTAGCCACAGGAGGGGATTGAGTATGCAGCCCTGATGGGCGCCGATGCTCTGGGTCAAATGGGCAGAACCAAAAAACTTTCTTCTGAAACTCATCAGTATATTCTTGTTCTGAGAAATGAAGGCAATTCCATGCGAGAAATTGTCAAGAACGTGAAGATCTTATACGATGTTGCTTACTTCTCCCTTTACAGATCGGCACAAACTGTCTCTAACCAGAATAGAAACAGGAGCGTGAGGCCCCGGTGCACAACAGAGCAATCAGACAAAAACAATAGAGTGTCTAGTTTGAGAAACAAACACCTCACAGGTCCTCACCTGGCAGATTCATTAAACAGTACATGCAAAACGTCAGTCCCAACGTCAACAGTGCAGAGGCAACTCTGGAATGCTGGCCTTCTAGGTAGATTTGCCAAGAAAAAGCCATATCTTAGATAATAAATAAAAAGCACATGGACAGAAGAACAAACACGCTGGACTGGGGAAGACTGGAAAAAGTTTTATGGACAGAAATCAAGTTGTTCAGATCACAAAGAAGAACATTCGTTAGATACAGACCAAATGAAGAGATCCTGGAGGAGTGCTTGACGCTATCTGTGATAATCTGGGGGGGGGGCTTTGGTGGTGGTAAATGGGAGTTTTGTACAGAGTAAAAGGAATCTCAAAGTAAAGGCTATCTCCATTTTGTAACGCCATTCCGTACCCTGTGGATAGCGTTTGATTTCAGACGGTTTCCTCCTACAACAGTACAGTGACCCAACACACTGCTCTAATGCAAGAACTATTTAGGGAAGAAGCAGTCACACTCACATACATGTAAACACTCTCACAAAGGCATGCACACATAATTGCTACAGTTTTTATTTTGCTATTTAGATTATATTATGTATTTTAACTGAGGGAAAAACAAAGAAACTAGTTGCCATGACTTAATGAATTGATATTTAAACAGCTTTGGTAACAAGCTTGAGAGAAATGCAATCATCTTTTATTTACCAAACTTGTAAAAAAATGATTGACCATAACACATTTTGAATAGTTAACGTGAGTGTTATTATATGTCATGCTGAAAAAAGATCAAGAATTAAATAGAATTTTGAAAAGTTACAACATGCAAATGGCACCGATTCGACGGGAATGGCCGGATAATGATTATTGTTCCAAATGTAACATACACCAGCATGACTCAAGTAGTCAATGATGCAGAACTGCTTAAGTTGGAGGCACACTTCTTGCAGTTTACAGTAAACAGATTCCACGGTTTCAACAAGAGCCCTCGTCAACACTCGCAAACACATCATCAAATCCAATCCAGAGAAACCTGTAATCACCTTCTGAAATGACACAACAAGAATCACGTGTATTTTAATTCTCAACCCCATACACACACACACACACGTCTTTTGGAGCTCCTGAGAGCATGTGTTAGCGCAACCATCTTTTCTTAACTAAAATCATGGGAAAAAGGCTAATCCAGATTATTGGCTTCTTGACCTCAACACTAGGATGGCTCTTTGTGCTTTGCACCATGGTCATGAATTACTGGAGGGTCATTCAGATCGGTGGCCAAGGGGGCTCCGCCATTATCAAGGTGGCATGGTACTGGTCCAACCTGTGGAAGGACTGCTACACCGAATCGACAGCCGTCGCTAACTGCAGGGACTTCCCTGTACTGTCGTCTGTCACATGTGAGAACACTGTTCTTCAGGGCTTCTTGTATGGGTTACATTGCAGCATCTCAGCAAAATGATCATGGAGCATTCTCTCATACTAAAACATTGTAGAGTTCTTGTCAATGAAAGCAGATTGCAGCTTATATTTAAAGAGCTTGGTGCTGATAAATAAAATGTTGACTCATATCTTCTCTTCTCTACTTAACAGCTTTCGTCCAGAGAGCAAAAGCTCTGCTGGTTTGTGGACTAACTCTTGGGTTTTTTGGTGCAATACTTTGCTTTGTTGGGATGGAGTGCACCTATATTGGAGGAGGAGAAAAAAACAAGGATAAGGTTTTATTAGCTGGATCCTTGTTTCATTTTGTTGGTGGTGAGTACTGAGCATGTTGGATTCTTCAAGTGTTTTGACCTCAGAATTTCTTCAAATGACTAAAACCTCTTCACACAGGTGTGTCAGACATTGCTGCATACTGCTTATACATCAACAAAGTTGCAAGGACAACCTTTGCTCCCACTTCGTCAGGAGTCAGACAGTAAGCTTAATATTCAAATGGTCTCAGGTGTGTTAAAAGTACATATCAACATCTTCACATGTAACTGTAAATGTGCTGATGTAAGTTTTTTGTACCTTACAAAGGTATCATTTAGGAACTCCTATTTTTCTTGGACTGGTCGGGGCTGGTTTTATTGTCTTAGGGGCCATCCTCTATGCTCTAACGGTGTACAAAATCCTGTTTCCTAAAACAAGGTAAGAAAACACTGTTCTCTGAACAGTCTCGCTTGCTATGATTGGGTTGCCTATTTCACAATGTCAGTTATAATAATAGTGCTGTCATTAATCTTTTAATAAGGTGCTTATGTAAGAACATTGTCTAGACTATATTTTCTGTTAGTTATGATTACAAAGGACATAATATCATAACTCCAACTGACTGACTCTTAACAGGGTTGTTGAGACTGGGATGGGATAGGACACCCCTGAAAGGGTTGAGAGTAGGATTAGATGGCTCACTGCTCAGAAGGCAATGTAAAGATTTGGGATGATGAGAACAGGGAGAGTCAGATATGACATAGTGGAGATCCTTAGTTGAGCACAGGAGAGCAGACTTGATAAATTGACCTGTCCTGAAGCCTGACTGGTTCAGATCAAGAAGACATTTCTGACAGTGACAACAAATGAGTGTTTCAAAGACTGCATATTCACCTGTTTATGAAATAGAATTGATCAGGGTCTGTCATTTTTTACATCTGAGGGGAGACAGGAAGATCTTTCAAGGGCTATCTTGATGTCAAAGGGGAGAAAACTTCTAAATGTTGTATTTTGTGTCCTTTTACCTCAGTGCTGTGAACGCTTATGGTGGTCCCGGAGCACAACCAAACATGGCCCCTCTGTCTGTAGGAAGGACAGCCAATACAGGGTACTACCAACACCCGAGACAGTATGGATCCAACGGCTTAGAAAGATCCAGCAACTCCAAACTCTCCAGGATCTCCCAAATAACACCGGAGAACCTATCAGACAGAGATGCCTTCGTGTAGTGAAAGTGACTAGTGTTTCTTTTGGATGAAAAAACTTGGATAAATATGTTTTTTCCCCAAAAACATTTATGTTGACAAACTTACCTCATAAAGTTTAGGCTTAACTGTATTGTATCGTGTGTGATAGACCAACATAATGAGTTTAAATAATAGATTGGCGCAAGATGTATATTTCTACAACCCTGTTTCCAAAATAGTTGTGAAGCTCCGTAAAATGTAAATAAAACAGAATGCATACGTTATAGTGGTGTCAAGGTTCAAAACTCTTTTGATACATTTACAAAATAATTGCCTGAGAAATACAACATTTGTATTTCGATTTTCCACTTATTATAATAGTAAACATAGTAGCTTGAATAATCAGGTAAAAATGTAAACAAAGGGACAACAAAAAACAGCAGTGCCTGCCTTATAAAATTAAATTAAATAGTAATTTAAAACAGCACTTCAACAATATTGCCTAGCCCAGCAGCAGATCCTAGCAATATTAAGTCACATAGTAGTGCCTTGAACAAAATACAACCATGTAAACACATTACTTACAAAGAAAAAAGATTTAGTACTTGAGAAAATGCATTTTCTATTTCCCATGCATAACAATAAATAAATGAAGAGTCGTGTTTCTCGTATTGCCAATCAAATAGAATATAGTCATTGAACTGAGCCTATATGTTATAGAAGTTATATCTACCACTCGTTGGCAATCACCACTATAGTTTACAGGGAAACTGAAATGTTCCCAGATGGCAGACCTAAATGATATTTGGGTGTCTTCTAGTTCTGGCTCGCCAATGCTTGCCATGTTGCTCTTTTGCATTAACCTGCTAATTCCTTTCTAAGATAATTGCTGCTTCAACAGTCTCTTAGCTCTGTTCTCAAAGGAGTGAAATAACGCACAGAGCATAAGCAACAAGGCAAAACAAAATTCCTTTTATAAGACTTTATTGCTATGTGAATATTCCACTATGCCACTGGCGGTGTGTGGGGACGAGAGTGCAAGTCCCCCGGCCCACAGGGACAATCCTGCCACAGATAAACCTAGCAGTCAACGTCTGACTAAGATAAACACATAGAATAACACAACATAAAATATAAATGCATGAAAATCATTATTATTGAGACGAGGCATGGGACCCCCACTCACTGTGGGCTCGAGTGCAGCCACACACCCTAGGTGGTTTAGATTAAAAAAATATCAAAGAAATATATCTTTATTTACTAGCTACAATGCACGAGTAATGTATTGTTCGGTTCACACTGGGTACCAAATCATGCACTGTGGACCCGGTACCAAACGGTTCAATACAAATACACATACCATTTCACATCAATTATATTCAATAGAAAATAGTACAAAGATAACATAGCAAATGATGACACTGAGACATTTTATTGTTTCTAGAAATATATATGCCCACTTCGAATTTTATGCCAGCAACACGTTTCAAATTTGGAAAGGAGGCAAATATAGTTGTTTAATACTGAATAACTAAACCTGGTGAACTATCCCACAACTAATTAGATCGATAGGCAACTGGACAGTAAAATGATTGGTTATTAAAAGATCATTCCAGAGAGGATGGGCCTGTCAGATCTGTGGATGGGGAAGGGTTCACCAATCTGACTGTGCAGGCAAATAGTTCAACAATGAATAACATTTCTCAAAGTAAAAAAGTAAAGAGTTTGGAGATCTCATAACCTACGGTACATAATATCAAAATATTCTGAGAATCCGGAGAAATCCTTGTATGCAAAAGACAAGGTTAAAAACCAATATTGGATGGCCATGGTTTTCGGTCCCCAAGGTGGCACAGCATAAAAAATAAATAAAATCTGTAGTGGAAATGACTGCCTGGGCTCAGGAACACTTCTGAAAACTGTTTTCTGTGAACACAGTACGTCACTGCATCCACAAATGCAAGTTAAATCTCCATGCAAAGAAACCATATATAAACAAGATCCAGAAATGCTGCCGCCTTCTCTGGGCCCAAGCTCATTTAAGATGGACTGAGGAGAAGTGGAAACTGTCCTGTGGTGTAATGAAAATTTGAAATACTTTTTGGGAATCATGGATGCCGCATCCTCCAGACTTAAGAGAAGATGGCTTTTGAATCAGATCAAAAGCCATCATCTGTGATGGCATGAGGGTATATTAGTGCACCACAAATTAGTATATTATGGCACCGTTAATGCTGAACAATATCTACAGGTTTAAGAGCAATATGCTGCCATCCAAACTACTTTTTCAGGGAAGGCCTTGCTTAGTTTAGCAAGACAATGCCATTCCACATTCTGCACATATTACAACAGCATGGCTCTGTAGGTGATAAACTGAGTCTGGATGCTAAGCTGGCCTGCTTGCAGTCCAGACCTGTCACTCATTGAAAACATTTGGCACCTTACGAAACAAATCATACGACAAAGGAGAACCCAAACTATATCAAGTAAATATGGGAAAAAATATAACTTTCAAAACTACAGCAGTTGGTCTCCTCAGTTCCCAAACACTTACAGAGTATTGTTAAAAGAAGAGGTGATACAACACACACGTAAACATGCCTCTGTACCAACTTTTTTAAAACATGTTTGCTGGCATCAAATGTAAAATTGGCATGTATTTTTCCAAAATTAATAACTTTTCAAGATTTGTTATGTTGTTTTTGTATAGGGATTAAATATAGGGATAAATGATTTGCACATCATTGCATTGGGCTTTTATTTGCATTTTAAATTGAGTTTTTCATGATTATGGTATTTTCTAAACTTTTAAATACTTAAATGTTTATGAATTTTTATAAATACAGTGCTGGGCAGCACCATCTACTGTGTGTGGTCCCTAAAAAATGTTGTTCAGGGACACCTACTCAAGCCATCAATCAAAATAGAGACCCCATCACGTTCCACAAAAAAACATTCAAATAAGCAATATTAGCCAATATTAACCATAGGTGCAAATCAGATTTAGCATTTGCTCTGAGATGCAGATTGTTCCAAAGCTAATTAATGTTTAATGTTGATTGAATTTTTTGGAAATACTATATGTACAAGGTAAGATTTTTCCATCATCAAGATAAATAAACACACATTTTTATTTCAAATTTGTATTTAAATAAATCTGTTTGGGAGACCTAAGGACCCCATGCAGTAACTACTGACAACTATTAATGTGGAAGATGCAGTATGTTCTCTACTTTGACAGTTCCATTTGTGCACTAAGTCTGACTTGAAGGCCTGTTTGCCTTCAGATGTACTTTAAGCATATATTTTGTGAATATGTATGTTGGAATCACGACTCTACCGAAACTTTGAAATAATGAAAAATTACTAAATCTAATTACAACAAATTGACAGCTAGAATATTTACTATTTACTTCCACCATTACTTAACCAAGGGAGACACAAATGCACATACCAAATTATTATAATTCAGTTATTCTTAATATCCATGTATTCTTAATATATAGTGTCTTTTCAAAATAAAATTAAATCCTTTAATGTTTGAAGTATGGTAGGTAGAAAAGCAAAATAAAACATATCCTATTTCAAATTATTGAGGTTCTGACAAAAAAACAAATAAAGGCTGTCATTTCTATAGGAACTGTATTTCCATTTGTATCTGATATCCTGTTGCATGTAAGCAATGCTTCCTTTAATATCACAGGCAGTTTCTTATTGAATTAGGACCAGAGCCATAGAACCATGTAGACTCTTAGCTGTCCCTGTCCACGTGGTTGTGTTCCTGATCTAGATTCTTCCTAGAAATTCTGGGCACAGCCCACTTGTTCCTGTCTGTATTTATTAACCTGCTGTTTAAGTAAATTGATGAAGAATGTGGAATGTACTCTTTTAATCACTGTTACAGCCAGAAGAGGATTCTCCACCCCTCAAATCACAGTTTATTTTGGGTTTCTTCCTAGGTTCTGACGTTTCTAGTGAGTTTTTCCTAGTCGCTGTGCTCTGAACTTCTTTTTGCTTGCTCTTTGTTGGTTTAGGTTTGGTATAGAGTACAAGCGCTTTGTGGCAACTGTTCATGTAAAAAGGGCTTCATAAATTACATTTAATTTATTGATTGATTAACTGAATATTACCCACATTTCCACATTAAAATTGTTTCTAGTGGGAACTAGCATTACAGGGTCATAAAATGGAAATGGAAAATCATGGTAAAGACATCTGTCACAATCTGTCTCTTTAGGCCCACACAAAACGAACTTTATGATGGTGGGATTGTGGATAGCACAACAATAACAAACATAGCATGCCGTCATGGGAAGAAAGGCCAAGGGTCAGCAAACACTTCTTCCATCAGTGTAGAGAATGATGTGTTGATGTACACAAACAGGCTGTTTCTGCATTGATGAAAGGAAAGGAGGTGGCGGATGTATAAAGTTAGTCTTCCCTTTTCAAATTAGTTCACAGTTCTCCTTGGTTTGAATCCTGAGAAGTTCAACAACAGCTTTACTGCCTTTATTGGGCATCTCTTCTGTCTGGCATCTGTGTACAAAGAGGCAACAATGAATTACAGGTTGGTAGTAATGTACATGGAGATTGGCTGCTTTGTGGTCTGTGTCAGTGGATGGATCCTGGTTTGCTCTACAATGTCAATTGAGATGTGGACATGGTCTGAGGTAGACAGCATGGTTCTGACCACTTCACAATACTTCTCCAACCTCTGGAAGGATTGCATTTCTGATTCAAGTGGAGTTTCCGACTGCAAGGTTATTCCGTCCTTGCTAGCACTGAACTGTAAGTTAACATTTTTGGAATTGAACATTTAGAAAACAATATGTATTTAAATTTGGTCCTAAATAAAAAATATTCTGTTTATGTCAAAGACATTCTGTTTCATTGTAAACTATGGACATTGCTTGATTTTATAATAATTAAGTTCAGGAGCTGTCTTTTCCAAGCATGAGGAATTAGAACAGGGTATGTCATCGCCCTTAATTCCCCTCAAATGATCACTGACAGAATCTATTCCAATTGGTATACATTTAGATAGTTGCTTGTCTATGATCCAATAGTTCTAGCACTGTGCTCTTGATCACGGCACCAAGAACAATAACGTGTAGTTACCTTCCGTTCACATGTAAACGGCATGCCGTCTGTGAAAGCGTAATTGCTCCATTTAGCGACATGAATGCGTAGATTACTCTATATTGTTATCTGGAAAAAAAGCTAATGTGAAGCGTACTTGACCACTCCAGCACGTCAAGTGCCAAATAAAGTTGCCCGTATAGTGTTGCATAGGAATAAGTGACAGCTGGGGCTCAAGTCAAGCACTAACTACGGTTCTGAGGCAAAGAAAATGCATTTACATCGACTAAGTGTTTTTAATTACCAGCATGCGTTAACGTTTCATTTTGATATCACAGCCCTGTTTTTTTAACTTGTACACCAATTCGTTATTTAGGCCATACTTCAACGGAGCAACACCCAGGCTCAGTACAGTTGATGTGAATATTATTCAATCAATGCACATCCCATTCTGTTGTGGTCCTTATGACGCAGCCCACTAAACCAGGAAGCCTTTTTCAGAATCCTGACGCACCCAACTCCATAACCTTCTACCTTGATTTAGCTCAGACAACCACACCGTCACAGGGAGTCACCAAATCAAAATTATGGAAGGCAGACATTTTTGATGACCAATATGACTGAAATTATAGTTTGCCATAAATTAATGATTTAAGGTAACATATTGCATGACATATTAATGTGGTGTCGTACAGAAGTGTGTTCAAATTAAAATTCTGTATCTATGTTTCTGTTCACCCGGGACAGGGGACATCCATATGTGTCGTGCTTTGATCATCACTTCAATCATCGTGGGCTTCTTTGGAGCCGTTCTAGTGCTGATCGGAATGAAGTGCACTAAAATAGGAGGATCTGAGATTGCAAACGCAAAAGTGACTTTTGCTGGAGGAATGAACTACCTTCTGTCTGGTAGACTTTTTATTTTTGTTGGTCTAGTTATTCTGATTGTTGGCTGGATTTTGGAGTCTAACTGTGAATTTGGCCTTTTCCAGGGTTGTGTTCCATGATTGCATTCTCCTATTATGGGAATAAAGTACGAGTGGAATTTCAGGATCCAAATTTCAGGGCACGAAAGTGAGTGAACTTATTGGATTCAGTGGATATGTGGATAAGAAAACATGCAACAAATGATGGTATTATTTGCTGAAGCTGGTTACAGAGATAATGTATAGCATGTCTTTGGGCTAAGTTTGATTGTATTCAAATAGGTTTGAAATTGGAGTTGGTGTATACGTTGGCTGGGGAGGCTCCACCCTACTGATTGTGGGTGGCCTAATTTACAGTATATTTGCATGGAAAGAAGGATGTCAGTCAAGGTGTGTACTTTGTACCCTTTTAAAAAGAAATCACTTCCTCTAGATATCAATTACTGCCAGTAATAAGGACACCTGACCATGGTTCAATCTATCCTTTACAGGTCAAAAAACAAACGCATGCCTGTCTACAAGTTCCCAGACGCCTACATGGCATCCCCTGCTAAAAAGATATACATACCGGAGTCAACAGCACTCACAGATGGTGGAGACAGCAGGAAGAGCAAGACCAGCAAATCCAGCAGTGAGCATCGAAGCAATAGGAGCAGCAGCATGGCAATCAACAGTTTGAATGCTTATGTGTGATCTGTCCAAAAAGCCTTTATTTTGACATTATCTTCTATTTTTATTGCGGTGTAAAGACTGGAACTCTGGAAGAAGTTTATAAATTGATTATAGATTTTGTTATTTAATTATCTGTAATTTTTTAGACAAGGGTGTACATCAATGTTTTCAACTTTTCTTTGATTTGTAGACCACTCCATATCTTGAAATGTAATATACCTTTTTTTAAATAAAATCCCAAACACAGAAATACAGAAAATATAGACATTCATTACTCTATTTAAATCATACTTGTCCCTCAATCCTTCTCCACATAATAATCATCATAAAAACAATCATGTAAAACCAAAATAAACATCATCCCAAGTTTGAGCATTAACTATGCTGGCAAAAGGCTAGAGAGCCTTATGGGTGATGCAAATTGCATAGCATTGCCCAGGAATCTCATTTGATAAGCTTTTACAATTTTATAAACCCATAGATTTGTATAGCATATAAAGTCTATAAAAAATATGAAAAAATCATACCTTAACAGCTGATACTAATGACTTTCAATTTCAAACAGTGACCCAAAAATATTTTCTTTTAAATGCTTTTTATATATGTAATTTGTAAGCCTGTGTCTTATTTGTTTCCTTATATGTAAGCAATACATTATCGCTATTTTGAATTATATTGTTTTTTATTGTTAAATCATTGTTGTTTATAATAATAACAAAAAAATGAAAGCTGTGAACATACATATGCCAAGTATTATATCTGAGCATGTAACAACATGTAGAATTCTTGAGAATCTTTTCAGACCATTTTCAATGTATTTTTTGTGACAATGTTTGACTGTTGTTGATGTTGACTGCTCTAACATGTCCAACAGTGCCACCATTTGGCCAGAAGAACTATACTGCTCAGCAAGTTCCTCAGCACGTGTGTGGTATTTAAACATTTTAAGTCAAACAGATCAAGAAAAATCACCCGTTATAAACATTTGCATTTCATAGTTCCTCTGTGTTGTTATACTCAAAGTACCTGCATGAGTACTGAGATTGTTTTGAACATGTGTACCAATGCATATTTTGCAATATGAATATCTGTGTCTGACTTACTTTATATACATTTATGTACCGTACCAGGCCAAGCCCACACTAGTGTTTATAGGACAGTGGTGGATATTTTCTCAACAAACTTTTCTGGTTTGACTTCCGTTGAGAGAGCATGGTCCATAGATACCAACGATGACAGGCTTCAGCTTTGTGAAACACTGTGCCATGGTCAGGATAAATTGTACACATCGCTTATGATGGGCTGATTCTGAAATCCTTACCACACTTACCAAATATGACAACTCATAATAGAATACATCATGTTCATTTCTTGCCATTGCATCAGAGGTTGTGGCCCTTTGGCTTGCGCTACAACCACCCATCTTTTCAATAACTGCCATCCATGAATTCTATCCATGGATTCTGTCAGTTTCTTGATCTGTTCACGATCAACTATTGCTGAAGCAGCAACCACAGCCTTGCAAATGTTATTCAAAGAGGTGCATTGTCTTCCCTGAATGTAAATCTCATGTTTGAGGAGGGCTCACAAATTTTCAATAGGAACGGGCCCAGGTCATTATTCAGGCATCTTTGTGGCCCTTGCTGGCTAGCCAAGCAGTGGAGTACTTGGAATGTGATGGAGCATTGTCCTGCATGAAGATCATGGTCTTCTTGAATGCTAAGGACACCAATTCAAATAAACAACATCCAGCCCGAGCAGTGACTCTCAGAGTGTATTTTTTGCATTTGTGACAGTGTTAAAAAACAAATGGTCAAAAATGATATTTTCTAGACACATTGTATGGCAACCATAGGGCGGTCAAAAGAGTGGGAGGTCTCCTTGAATAGGGCAGATCCAGGAGTGTTACCCAGGCTGACATATTGTCAACTGACTGGTTTGCTCAGTTTGTTGAGCAGTGTGCTTTTACTGCTATAGGTAATTGGTTTGAATCCCACAGGAATCTGTATAATGTTAGCAATTTACAGAATTTTGTTTTCTATTAACTGGAGGGCAAAGACATTCCCTGTGGTTGACAAAAACAGTTTCACATTCTAATTCAGTTTAACTCTACTCTGAAATGAAAGCAAACTGTTGAATGTATTAGTAAGGGAGAGACACAAAACAGTAAAACTTATTTAAGGAAAAAAAATCACTGTTGATTCACTGGGACACCGAATCCAGCAGTCAGTAGCTGCCATATTCTGTGTCTCCTAGGTATTCCATATATACACCGAATATTGAGTGCATTGTTTTTCCAAACACCCAAAAGAAATAATTACAATCAGGCAGGTGAGGAAAAGAAGAAATTTCCTTCCAGAGACAATGTGTAACCAGACATTGTCCTGTTAGTGGTAACCTAGTAGAGGCAGCTGCAGTTTAAGGACTATAGGTAGATCCCTTCATAATGTGATTTGAGTAAATCTGTACCATAGCTAGACCTTACCCGGAGATATTTTCAGTTATTAGCCTAATGAGTCCATCATTTGTGTTATTACAACAATTTCCTCAATTTCAAACAGCTTTGCTTACCCTGCCTGATTGTTATTCTGTCTTTTGGGTGTTCAGAAAAACAAGCCTTTGGTTGTAAAAAAACGTGTTATGCATGGTCTTATCCAAACCATGTTTTTTCCAAGCAGTATTTCCCCTTATCAATAGGCCTCTGTTGATTTTATTCCTTAAATTGTTTTTGACAGACACACATTTGAGAAGAAGATTTCAGACTGTACACATAATCTCAATGATGAAAGAGAATTGTGAAAGATGTGGTATGAAGTAACATTATTGTTCTTTTGCTAGTCTGTCAGTACGGTGAAGCACCAAGGGGAGCATTTTGACAATAGTATTAACACTATTAGCTACTGTAGCTAAAATAGTATGCTTGTTTGTTGCTTTTTGTTAACTACCTCTGGCATGCCGTAACATCATATTAGCTAGATAGCTAACTAGTTAGAATGGTAAGGACGTTTTCAGCTGCAAACATGTACATATCTACCTAGGGAACCTCATTGCTGCTATGCCTGCATTTCAGTTGCACATGCTACCTTCAATTTGCTTTCATTGCATGTTTAGAATTGTACGTTACGTAGTTTGATATTAAGCTACTCGATTGATTACTCTCTTCATAGAAGAGAGTAAGTCACTTAGTTAGATTTTAAGCCACCTGATTGACCAGTCATTCATCCAGATGTGTGTGACCTTTTACTGTACGGCTTATACCACATGTATCAAGTGCATGTAAAAAAAACTTTCATTTTCTTTGGTTTGATATACGGTAGTATGTGTTTAAGGCATAGACTGTAAAAAAATAGTTAAGGCCTAAGAGACTGTGAACTACGCTGAATGGGCATAAACAAAGATCAGCTCTCTGGCAAGTGTGAATGTTTCAAGCATTTATTCTCAGAACTAGGTGGAGAAGATTATTCATTTTTAAAGCAGCATATCTTTCCCATATATCCAACAGTATTGTATACCATTAGAATTCTCTGAATCTGGACCTTAATAAAATGAACAAAAAAGCCAAATTAAAAGTTTGCGGTAAGACCCTGTTCTTGAATTCTGTCACATCTGTACTTCCATTTGCCGTCTATACATCCCACTTGTAACATACATTATACTTAATGCTTATACATTTTCTCTGACTCTGTCATTGCTTTGTAAAGTCGGATAAGGACATTTTCAGCTGCTACATGTATACATCTACCGCGGGAACATCTGCTGCTGTCCCTGCATTTCAGATGCACATGCACCTTCAATTTGCCGTCTGTGCACATTTAGAATTGCCATTTTTGCTTGCATTTGCCTTCATTGCATATCTATACATCCCACATGTAACATACTTACATAAAACTTGTAAATGTTCTGCCTGCTTCAATTTGCACTTCTGGTTAGATGCTAATTGCATTTCATTGTCCTGTACTTGTACAATACAAGGACAATAAAGTTGAATCTTATCTAATCTAAATCTAATCTAGCTCATCTCAGCCTTGTTAGATCTACATATTTGTAACCTTTAGGCTAATATTTGCCTTGCTCAAAGTCAATGTTCGTCTTTATTGTTTCAAAATAAAGGGTCCACACAATGCAGTGAACTGTAGATATCAAGAACATTATGCTTGAATGATACTGAATTGTAAAATGTGTTTCCATATATTATACTTATTATCCAAAACATTATTTCTACAAGTAATTATGCGCTTTGTTATTTTGAAGGGACTTTTTAAAGATATGTGGTTTCTAGAGACTAAGCATAACCAGAACTAAAGAGGTCCTAATCTGGATTCCGTGTCCCACTGATACGTTTAACGCGATTCACAAATATGTAACCGTACTAACATAATGTGGAGCAACTCACAAATAAGGCCACTCATGTAATGCAAATCACAAGTCTGTAAAATGCAAGCGAGAAATTAGATGACATTCACAAAAACATATTTGAACAAACATTCTTTTTTACATTTATTTGCTAATCATACTTCATTTTTGTTAACGATTAATCCTTTGTTTTTTTATTTTGATATTGTTTATGAAACTGTGTGCACATTTGTTGACTGTGATTTTAATTTGGGAGTTGAATATTAAACATTTGTGATTCGCAGTATATATTTGTGATTCGCTACTTACAAGTCTACAAAAATTTGTCTCAACAGTCTCTATCAAAATAAAAATCTTCATACCCGATCTCCATACTTCGGCCCCTCATTTAATGACACGCGCTTAATGCTTTTGCTTCTGCTGCCGTGGCTCCACTCTGTTGAACGAAAAGTATGGGGCGGAGTTTTCTAACAAATAGCCCAATCAGAGCACCCCACGACCAGAGTGGACTCGCTTTATGTGTGGTTGGATAACTGTCACCCGGTTATGGGAATGTCAAGTATTTTGTGAGTTTCATATTTGAAATATCGTAACAGCTAGCATTTCCTTTGTCTAAAAACTATTGCTAAGCAGCTAACTTTAAATTAAGTATGGTTTCCGTAAACCCAGTTGCGTACAAAATTTTAAGTTATGTTCCTTTTCTTCTTGTTCTGATTGATCTACAGTACGAAGGTTAGTAGTTACAGTAATCTAATGGACTTCAATAGCTTTTCCGGTTTATTGTAATACAACAATATAAAAGCACACTAGCTACGTAGATTAAAGATGGAGTTTTAGAGGAGTTAGTTAGCTTGACTTTAGCTGCTAGCAAACAAAAACATTTGGTCGATGCATTTGATCAATGGCGTCCTCTTGCTAAAATCATGTTGCACTATCTGTACATTTATTGCTGTGCAGTGTTGTTAGGTTGCTGCTATCACAGTTGTCACTCAGAGTAGCTAGCTGCATTTTAACTAGCGGCTACATTGCGTGGCAAAATTACAATGTGCACTAACTACTTAGTTATATTTTGGATGGCATGGACTTGGTTTCAGGAGTAATATGTGGCCAGGATGGAGGGGTGGAAAATCATTTGGAGATGGGGAAGAAGCTCCTAGCAGCTGGACAGTTAGCGGATGCACTCTCTCATTTCCATTCTGCTATTGGTCAGTATTAAAGGGTTACATTTCTTTACCTGTAATATATAGTATTTACACTTTCATTGGCTGATATTTTCCTGATAATGCATTATTATATAGTCAGTAGATACAACGATTACAGATATAACCATGTGAAAAGCTTTACTTTCAGTACATAAATACTTATTAAGTATGACAGAGGTTTTGTTTTGCCATTGCTTTTTGAACATGCTCAGATGGGGATCCAAAGAACTACATGGCTTTCTATAGAAGAGCTACAGTCTACCTCGCTATGGGAAAATCGAAATCTGCTCTTCCTGATCTGAGCAAAGTTATTGAGCTAAAACCGGACTTCACGTCGGTGAGTGAACCATTTGCTTAGTGAGACAATAATGAGGAAGAATATTTTACGGCTACTAGCTAGGTTTCCATCCACTTGGCTTCATAGCAAAGGAACCCACTCTGGTCTGAGAACCTTTACTCTATTCCCCAGCTCGTAAATACAGTGCTAGTTAGATTGCAAGAACAGGTTATTATGTCTTCTGTGAAATAGCAGCCACACTAATCAGCATGTCATCAGAATAAGAACACCAATCTTTTTTTTGAGCTGGAGCATCAAGCTCATCACCTGGTAACGTTTCTTATGAACTTCACATGTATTTCAAAGTCATAGAGGCAAATAACACATTGTTTCAAGATCTAGTTTCCACTGCCATTTCGCAGCTATGTAATCATGCTGACCATGTATAACAAACAATTCCATCATACCAGTTTCTATGTTTTTTTTATGGCATATCTTTACTCCCTTAAAAACAATCAATGTTTACGTGGTTAAACATCTAGCAAGATTTTTGTATAGATCTGAAATGTACAAACTTCTGTTAAGTGTTACTATCACACACAACAGGCAAGACTTCAGAGAGGCAATCTACTTCTGAAGCAGGGGAGACTAGATGAAGCTGAGAGTGATTTTAAGAAAGTGGTAAGTCATGACAACATACAATAACCCCTTCACTGAATGTAACTTGTTAAATTGCAGAATTACAAAGTAGCAACCAGGAGGTGTCAGTATTGACTATTGAAAAATGTCTCAGTCTACAAGCAACGTATGCACTTGCTCTAGAGTAGATTTGCTTTGTTGTTTTTCTTATTCAATGAAAATTTGCCAAAGGCTAAGATCGGACAATACATAGTTCCACAGGAATAATGATGATTGTCTTTTGAAATTTAAGCAAGACAAATGAACTTGAATTTGGCCAAATTAACATCAGAGATGTGAAAGTCATGTTCAGTAAGAAAGGAAATGTACAAACCAAGCTTAATTGGATGACTATTCAGCTTGCGTTCTTCCCAACAGAGACGGTCTTCAGGTGCCCTAAGGATGAAGAGTGAAAATTACTAATAGATTTTCCATTAGTATTCTGCCCAAAGCCTCATAACACGCTTGAAGACATAATTGCCCTTGCAGTTCTACTTTTCATTATTTGACTCCATTAAGAGGCTGGGTATTCTCCGGCGGGTGGGTTTTACCCAGAAGAATATGCTGTTGGAGTAGCCTAACTTCTCCACCAATAGAGTGTGAATGGCAGCCACTTGTGTCAGCTCTGGTGTTGTCCTGGGCCTGCACCCCTTCTGGGCCCTGTCGCACAGGGTTGCTCCTAGCCAATTACACAACGCCCTTCAGGTACAGGTAGGAGAAGCAGTAAGGGAGTAAAGTCATGTTCTTTATTAGAATGTATAATAGCAGGCCTGACCGTCCTGTGTTTAGGGCTTTAAATAGTGTTCAAGGAGACCTGGGTGGACTAGCAGTAAAATGGAGGACGGCAGTTGTGCTGCTTCTTAAAGTGCCTGTAAAAGTAGATTTAAGAGACCGCTCAAGGTGTGGAAAGTTTCTTCATTCAAGTCAACTGTCATGCTCCTGTTGTTGACAGGGCACTGAGCTACGGACTCACCATGCATTTGGACCCGTGCAGTTTTATGTGTTCTACGTTCTGCCGATACGATGTTCAACAACACTGCTGCTTCAGCAGTTTGTCCCACTGGCATGATGTAATGCATCACATTTATTCATCACTCCCTTCCCAAAGCTGAGCTAGCAGGAAATCCTAATAGAATAGCCAAGTATATTTGTAAAGGATGTCCCATTAAGTAATATTGCCTCTGTGGGGATGATGACCACGAAGACTGGAATGATTACTGTGTAATGGGTTCAGGGATCAGGACTGGAAGTTGGGTAGAAGGGATTGGCAAACCTTTTAAGAGCGAACATTATTACAAGTATTTTTCCAATAGAGCATTCGTCCATCCAATGAATGTGTTCCTTTCTTTCCAGTAAATGAACTGTGGTTCTGTGCTTCTATACTGTTCTATGGTCAGAAGAGATTTTGTCTGTCTTCTAGATCAAGTCAAACCCTAGTGACAAAGAGGAGAAGGAAGCCAAAAGTCAGCTCATGAAATCGGATGAAATCCAGAGGATGGTGACTCAGTCACGGGCTCACATTGACAGTGGGGATTACGTCAGCGCTGCTGCCCACCTGGACTTAATCATTGAAGTGAGTGGCACGTCGGCTTCTCACGGCAGAGATACACGTAGCAGTAAACTATGACCTGCAGATTGAGGTTGCCACTGTCCCAGGTAGTTACTGACCATTGCAGGATGCGGCTTCCGCCTGTATTGAGCTGTACTGTGTCCCTGGCAGACCAGCGTCTGGGATGTGACCTCCAGAGAGCTACGAGCCGAGTGCTACATCCAGATGGGCGAAATGGGCAAGGCCATCAGCGACCTGAAGGCTGCCTCCAAACTGAAGAGTGACAACACCAAGGCCTTCTACAAACTCAGCACCATCTACTACAACCTCGGAGACCACGAAATGGCCCTCACGTAAGTCTCTCTGGGAATATGTGATTGAGACTCTTGGTCTCTTCGGACAAACCCCCATCCGTAATTGTTAATAGAATATACCTGACTGGCTCCGCCGTTTCTGTTTTCCCCCCTCTCTGATTTCACCAGTGAGGTACGAGAGTGTCTGAAGCTGGATCCGGATCACAAGCTGTGTTACAGACACTACAAACAGGTCAAGAAGCTCAACAAACAGATCCAGTCTGCAGAGGAACTGATCCAGCAGCAGAGGTCTTTCTGTCTGTCTTTATTAGAGTAGTAATATATGCTGAACAAAGATATTAATGCACTGCGTGTGTAGTGTGGGTTCCACATTTCATGAGCTGAAAAAGGAGACGCCAATAATGTTCCATTCACACAAGAAGCTTAATTCTCTCAAATGTGGTGCTCATTGGTTTACATTGCCATTCGTGAGCATTTCTCTTCTTGTATGAACTGAAGTTCTGTAAAATCTTTGAAGTTGTTGCCAGTTGCATTTCTATTTTTGTTCAGTGTATGTTGGACCCCCGAGAATACATCTATATATGCTATAAATCCAGTAAATAATTTGTCCTTACATGCCAAGACTGCCTCTCTTCCCCTGCTTAAAACTAAACATGTGATTCATCTGTCTCTCTCTCTTTCTCTCTCGATCTGTTTCTCAACCAATCTGACATCACATTTGGTTTCATCATCTACTAGAAATGCAGATCACATATTGAGTCATTCATGTGCAGCATGTTAATTTAGTAAGACTGTTGCACAAGAACTTTCCTGCAATAAATGACATTTAAATTAGCTATTTTCAGTAAAACCATTACTGAAAAATGTATTCACATATGTACCAGGCTACATTCGTGGTTCTGAGGTTTTACCATACACATATATGCCAGGCTCTACACTGGTTCTGAGGTTTTACCATACACATATGTCCCAGGCTCAACAGTGTTCTCTTGGGTAATCATCCACATAATAATTGAAATTCCCTGTTGCTCAGATTATTTTGATGCTCAGATGAATCGCCTGCATCTATCTGTGGGTGTAGTAACGTTCACGTGTAAGATGTGTCAGAGTAGCAAGATGTCACTGAGACAACTGTCGTACCTCAAACCTGTGCTTAGGTATGGAGACGCGGTGAAGAAATACGAGTCCGTGATGGAGACCGAGCCAAATGTGCCCCAGTATTCTCATCATGCCAAGGAGCGCATCTGCCACTGTCTGGCACAGGTGCGATTATCAACCGCTTGTCATCTTCAACCGTGATTAACAGCTCATTAAGTTAAACCAAATCACATATTATGTGTTACTGAGACCATTGCACATTAGAGTGTGCTGGAATGGAATCCAAGGGACAGACTTTTTTCTGAAGTGATTCCAAAACCTCTGTTGGTATAAGGTGTTGTTTAAGTGCTCATTTGAGTTGATCCCTCTGGCTGTTTTCAGGAGCAGCAGGATATGAACAGAGCCATCACAGTTTGCAGCGAGGTCCTTGAGTCTGACCCTCACAATGTGAATGCGTTAAAGGACAGGGCTGAGGCCTACCTCCTGGATGAACAGTACGAGGAAGGTAATATCTCCTTTTTAATAATTGAATGGATATATATAGAGCTTCACCAGTGCTCAAAGCACTGTTACATAGTAAGGGAGGAACTCACCTCTCGTCTAATGGCGTCTGATCTGCTCCGGATGGTTGCGGTTTGTCCGTTCAGCATGCCAATGAGTGTAATCTTGTCTAGTGTGTTGCTTTTTTGAGAGATGTTTTAAGGTGTTGGTTTTTGTGCCAGGTGAATATAGAGGGTACTGTTTTACCATTTACCATTTACCATTACCATCACAGACCAGCCATCCTATTTAGGCCTCATTGATAAAGATCAATTTGACACTGATTGCTAGTACAACAACATAGGATTTCTTTTAAATCAATTACTTGTTTCTTGCTATTCAAAAACAGCTCTTTAAGGCAGCAAAAAGTGATCTAATTTGAACATAAATGCAGAGGGAGCCTTTTTTGCTCTGGTCTGGACCCAGTAGGCACAACCTGGAGTGATCTACAGCTGGGCTGTTTCTTTGGCTGGGGTTAAGCACAGCCACTCGTTAATCAAACCACTAGCAATGCAGTGGGGCCGGTGCCAACTGCCAAGTCCCAACACATAACATATGCACACGTGTGTACACACACACACACACACACACACACAGTGGTATCATCTGTGCAGGCCCAAATTGAAAAGACGTTAAACCTTTGGCAAGTCCATCTTAGCCTTACTTTTGGTATTTGCCATTGGTACATTCGCAGCTCTGTACTTACAGTACCAAACCCTACGTCTAAATTGCACAAGACAGTTCTCAACACAAAGACTCAATAGAAATCGTTGAAAGACAAGTATGTTGAATGAAAGTGTTCATTACACCGTTATACATTACAAAAGGAGGATCGCGCGAAGTTAATTGCTTCGAAACAATTAGCCGATAACATGGCTCCCCACTAGCCTCAGAGAGGAAGCTGCTGTGTGTTTGCGAGTGCCTGTCTGCGGTGTATAAATAGCACCGCATGAGTGGTTGGCTCCGCTGCACCTTCAAACGCCACAGGCGTTCCGGCCAGTCAGAAAGAACACCAGAGCCACGCCGGGGCTCCATCTTCTACACGCCAGCCTAGCAACCGCAGGGGGATGTTGGCTGGGCGGCAGAGGAGGAGTACATGTTCATTAAGGTGCTTTATCTGTGTGAACACCGTGAGCGGTGGGTGGGTGGTTGCATCAGAGAGTCGCCGAGGCAGTCACGTGGGCTTTTAAACTGTCAAGCCCCACAGGGCCCTGTAAACAGCAGCATCTCTTAAATACTCCCTCACCCCGCCCCAGGGCTCCCGCCCGCTGGCCACAACGCGCCTCATGGAGTACCGCTGCCTCCACCCCCCCTGCCCTTTTTAATCTCCACAGGCTGCTTGAATCGATGCACACTGAACTAAAGATGATTGGGTTTACTCCATGACTTGACAGCTTATTACACAGACCTGGATGATCTCCAGAACTACACTTCCAATTAACAGTTTGGCTAGATGGAGTCAAGGAGTGGAGGGGGGAGAAATATGTCTCCAGTTATACCTGATGGTGTGTCTCGGTCTGTGGTTCTTCATTGTGCTGCGAAAATGACGTTAGGGGTGTTATACAGAAGAAAAACACTGCATTAATTTGTGTTATCGCCACCCACTATGCGTCTTTCTCTGTTAGCACGTACATATGTTAGCACGTAGGTAAGCGTTTGTCATGCGACATTTCTGGGACCATTGGCCTGGTTTTCATTAAACTTGTGTAAACAATGTGTCTAGCTTTCCGGCTTTTACTGGATTATACTTACTGGTCAAGAGTTCTACAGTAATCATCTGGTATCTCAATTGGCAGGGCATAACATTTATAACTGTAGCCCTGTTTGTGAGGAATACACATAAGGGGTGTGTTATGGGTAATGAATGGGCATTTTCTCTCTCTGCAGCTATCCAGGACTACGAAAGTGCCCGGGATCAGAGTGAGAATGACCGGCAGATCAAGGAAGGGCTTGAGAAAGCACAGCGCCTCCTCAAACAGTCCCAGAAGAGGGACTATTACAAGATTCTTGGAGTCAAGAGGTAGGTGCAATACAAGACAGGTATGCCGTTCCGGAATGGCCTAGGTGACTGTGCTTGTCATGGATCCTGTGGGATAGATTCCGTTTCATATTTTTGACCCTGTCATAGGAATGCACAGAAGAAGGAGATTGTAAAGGCTTACCGGAAAATGGCACATCAGTGGCACCCAGACAACTTCCAGGACCCTGAGGAGAAGAAGAAGGCAGAGAAGAAGTTCATTGACATTGCCCAGGCTAAGGAAGTGCTCACTGACCCAGGTAAATATGCCCCAACCCTCAACCCTAGACCTGTCCAACAAATGTCAGTGGAGACTTGAGAAGACTGTTTATTCACCACTCTACTGCAGGCATGGTGTCCATTTGGATTGAAGCTGGTCTGAAAATTAGCAGACATTTGAATTAAATAATTAAAATAAATGCATTTACTTTTCAATCGTTTAAAAATAAGAGGTTTTGTATCAATAGTTTTAAAGACACATACTCTATAGGACATTTTCAAAGCTGCAGAAATATTGGCTTGTAGATGAAAAATAGATATCTTCAAAACTTACCATCCCTTAACCATCTTGGATAATCAAATAGTTGTTCAATTTGTGTTGATGTAGCAGTACATTATGCTGTCTAGACACACTTTCATAGGCCTCATGAAAAACCAGCCATCTGCGAAGTATGTATGTTGTGTCTTGTCAACTGTTTTCAATCAAGGTGTCTTCCTTGACTCTTTCAAAATGCCTTTCTACGAATGTGTTCGTGTGTGGTCGTGCAGAGATGAGGCAGAAATTCGACAATGGCGAAGATCCCATGGACCCGGAGAGCCAGCAGGGAGGTCACCATCAGAACTTCCATGGAGGATGGAATGGCGGCTTCCAGGGCTTCAACCCCTTTGGCTCCGGACCATTCAACTTTAAATTTAACTTCCAGTGAGACCTGAGAGGCTTCTTCTTCATCCAGCATGGCTTGAGCTTTACCACCTTCTGTCAGGGAGACCGTAATATCAACACAAGGTGACAACTTGAACAGATTAAAGATGTGCCCTTGCTGTTCAGTTATACATTTTTGGATTTCATTGTGAAAGAAAACGCTCTGTTCTCTCTGACAAAACTCGGAACTTCTATAACTCCTGCTTTCTTGAGGGATCTCACAAAGTGTTCTGGTTTAATTCCAAAGCAACACTACACCTTTCTGTGGTGTACACCATGAACGTCGTCATCCATTCCTAAAATGAATGTGTACATAGATACAGTACTATTTTTATATGAGTGGTCAGTCATTCGGAATTGTAAATAAAGATGGTATTTATGCTTACTTTACGCCATTGCTTTTCAAAATAAGTTTTCCATTTCACATTTTAAAATGCTGTTAAATCCATTCAACTACTCAGTATGCAAGTGCTGTCTGTCAGAGGGTAGCCTTCTATTTGTTTTCTAAGAATATCCAATTTCGGAAAATGTGACTTAACGCACACCTGCATGCATCATGATTGAACAATGATTTACTAGCCTGGGATTTAGCCCAAACACTATTTGGATAAAATGTTATACAGATTGTTCTATAAAAACATGTTTGGGTGATTTTCACTAGCTAGCTCTTTGGGGGCATGTCATATGAACTCAGCATATCCAATTTGGCTAGCTAAAGGCACCTATTCTCTATTAAGCCATGTTTACATTCATCCATTACTTAAAGCTTGCGTGTAAAGATACAGTAACGGGTTGAAGAAACTTCAGATTGAGTTGACGGTAACCTTTTGTTCACACTTGAACCGGTGTTCACAGTTTTGAACCCATTCATTTTCTTTTTTTTTTAATGTATTTAACTACTTAAAGTACTTTTTACATTGTTACAGACCGTTATAAATAGTTTTAATTATATTTTAATCTAAAGATGATCAGGTGTCATCCTTAAAAATCGGACATTTGATTTTGTTCAGTACTGTTCCTCCAAGCAGAATGTAACGTTGGAGCAACAGACCAAGACATACATTTCTGTAGATGCCTCCCCACTTCCTGGACAATGCTGGTTAATTCGTGTCACCCATTGGGCGTTCCTGCCAATTGTCAGGCAGCTAGCAGAAAAGACAAGGCTTGAACCTAGACAGGTGGCCAGCTTGGTGCTACAGAAGAGCGTCTTAGAAAGCTGCCCAACATGGGAAGGCAAATGTATGAATTGAAACACTAAAACCTACAGTGGTAGATCTGGTTGTCAGGTTTTACAAAAGTCATCAGTTCTAAGGAACCTGACCATCCATACAAACTGCATCGGTGTCACACCCAAACACATCTCATTCAGCCATAAGACAATATTTTTTTCAGTTCATGTAAGAAATTATCACAGCACCTTTTCCTTGGAAATGTCCCACTACACCTGTGTCGTGCTGCTGTTGACCTAATCCTAGCCTACGTTCTCAAGCTACCTTCAAAACCCTGACCTGTCCACGCCTAGGCAAACCCCAGGAGGACATGGGTCAAACCGGAGCCAGTGGCAACTCCAAGTAAGGCATGGTAAATATTAGAATATGGAGCTGAAAGCTGTGTGGCAAAGGCATCAATAATGTTGTGTTTCTGCATTATTGCAATTCTGACAAACTGCAGTAAAAACAACTGTTCTTGTGCTGATTTCTTTTTGCATGATATTTTTGTTCTGTTTGCACTTATATATTTGTTTTCACAACAATCAGATCACAAAGTGTCCTTTAACAGTATACCTCTACAAATCTGGGCACAATCAGAAAGTGGAAAAGATTATGACAGAGGACAGGTCAGCACCTGGTCTTCTTACTGACCAATAATACATGAATATACCACTTGGAGAATGCACTGTATTAGTATAAGTAGTGATAACCATTGACTGGTTTTGAAATATCAGAATAATACTGGGTACTGGTGTACAACAGTGTTATAATTCACATACTCAATTAGGATGTTTTCTATCTCTGCCAGCGTACATTTTCATCAATCACACTGAAACAATGTTATTTTAAATACATAACGATGTCTTTATTAAGACTTTCACACCTGAAATGACAGTAACAAAAAAATGCCAATTACTGAAATGACAAAGACAAGAAAAAAAACTTCATTTGACACAGTGGGTTGAATAGCAGAGCTTTTTAGACCAGGCCCCCTACACGTTACTTTCTGTCAGTTGTTAAGTATCCATTATAGTGTTCCAATAATTCATCACCTAGTTAATTCCTGAGAAAATTGCTGACATGCTGTTGATTTCACGGTGTTGAGAATGCAGTCTACAATGAAACAAACTGGCCAACATAAATACAAGATTGGCTACGGTATGTAATCTGTGATAAAGTCCTATGTTGTACCTTACTGGCATGTATGTTTGCAAATGTCAAACCTACTTCCTACTCTCAGTGATAATGAAAAAGGGGTTTCCTATTTGGTAACAAATCCTTTGTAGTACTCCATTACTTGGCATATATCTGAAATGTTTGGTCAAGGACTCTGTGTAGTGTCAGCTATGGCCCCTATACAGTCCACAATGCACAGATATTAGTTGTGTGAGCTGTGTGTTACAACTTTCATCACATAAAGCAATAAATAAACTATAAACATTTTTGGAAAGATGTTCTCCTAGTGTCAAGTTTAAATGTGTTTGGGGCATTTAGGTCAAATGTAATGTGCTACCCAATAATGATAACCCATTAGTAGCCCACATTTTAGGCAATTTTAGATGTTGTGGTGTGGTGCTCAAGAATGCTAAGAATTATCTCAAATTAACATTTAAATGTTAGCTGATCCTAAAGATCCACTCAGCATTAGAGCCATTGTTTACCTTAGGGCCTTTGTTATCGATTTCATTGGTCAAACGGAGATTAAGAGCCTCGGATAGCATGGAAAAAACAGTTGCAGTAACCTACTTATTCTGCTCATTCCATGATGTCAGAGAGAGAAAAACATTCTTGTTTGCAGTAACGTCTGATATTGTACCTAAAATGTATGTGGTGGTTTCACCAATTAACGATTCCAGCTTTCACAGAGCACAGAGAGCCTAAAGTCAGCTTTTAAACTTTGCATACAGTTTCAGTGCAATTATTTTTCTTTTCTTTTACAGATTGCAAATGGGTTACACAAACTTTGACCTACTCTTAACCCTTTTCATTCCTTACGTAACACCATGACGCTGAGTACTGTCTCTGAACTACATATACCACAGGAAGAATACATCGCACGGTTTCTTTCCGAAGATGTACTCTGGATAGAAAACGTATACAAAAATCGTAAAAAAACGAATAATATTTTCTTGTATGTCCCTCTGTCTTTTCCAAAGGGTGGCTTAATACTTCTTGGCTAAGACAGATTGTCAGAAATGTAAATATTCTTTGTGCAGTTGTAGTCTTCAAGCGTCACATGAGAAGTAGGTGCAAAAAGCTGTGCCTCTCTCCTCTTGGGCAGGTGCTAGAGTTCATCACGTTGGCTGCCTGTAAGGAGAACAAGGGTGAAATATGACTTGCTGTTAGCCGCTTCAGTTTAGACCCGTCAGGACACAGTTCTGTTTAGGGTATCTGTCAGTAAAATGAAAAGGCAATAACACTGAGGCAAATTTAAATGATACCTCTACAATAATGCTGTATTGATATGCTCAGAGACATGTTTTACTTTACGAAGCAGCTATGAGGGGACTAGAAAGTGAGTGAATTTTCCCTCTATGTGCTGACCTGTCTTCTCTGGAGAGGAGGGAGAATGCGCCTGGGTCTGAATCTGTGTTGCTCCCTCTTTCTGCTTCTGGACGTTCCTCAGTAACTGCTTAATCTCGTTGTCGTAGTCCACCCACTCAGGCACGATCCTCACGGCTGCCGACAGTTTGGGCTCCTTGGTCTTCGGGTTATTGCACTGCAGCAGATAAAGCAGACTGACACATCAGTCATGTCTCCTTCCACCAGAACAAAAGAATATCCTCACAACACAACAACCCCTTGCCCATTTCTCCCCACTGTCTGTCTTCAGTCACGGTTTAAAGCTGATCACATTTCCTGCTCCATTAAAGTGGCATTAGTCTCTGTCTCATGTGTCCATGGTTCATGGTCCCTGGGTCAGAAAAGTGTTTTCAGTCCCCGTAAGCCTGTCATACATTTCCACAGACAATACATCACTAAACCTGTAATTAGTTTAGGAGATGGGAGAAATAACACCAATTTCCTATGTTCTACCATCATCATGAAAGCTTACATCAGATGAGATAATTTGTAGTGGATAAATGCAGGACAAAATACCATTACTGGATGGGTGATAGAAGTTATGGAGCCCCAAAGTGAGAAAAAACACAGCCTCCCCCATAGGCTGTTGTGTACAAAATTATAATGCACACTAAGGATATTATTAACTGCCTTTCCACAAGAAAAAAGCACTGTTAGCACTTGTAAGATTTACAAGATTGTGCTGAACTGACTGGCGTCTCTTTGTGCAACTCACAGCGATGGTCTCAATGCCTTTGCCATGTTGTCACTAATAACACCACTCTAAGACAGGCTACAGTCACTGTATAAAACATATCACTTGACCTAAACTCAATTAACCTTAAGCTTGGAGAGGAAATCACCACTTCTTTGGAGCTGACAGCAGCAGAGGTGAAAGTGTAAATGAGCCTTGTATCTTTGACCGGGTTAGCAGGCAAATATCAGCTTGGATTATCCTTGTAACGGAAACTGAGAATGGTATTTCACGGCTGCTGTGATGGGGTGGTGCTGTAGAGAGACGTTTCTATCAGTAGAAAGGACGTCTGGCACAGCGATTTGATGTGGTTCCTGAGCCACTCAGACTGTCAGACAGAAAATAGCCTCACCAGGTCTATGGTCTTGGCGGTGGTCTTGGAGGCGTTGTCGCACCACGTCTCACACCACAGCCACTCCTGAGGCAGGGATTTGATGGCCACCTGGTGGATCATGTTGTTGGGCAGATCCTGGATACCAAGAAAGACAGATTGAAATCAAGCATTATGTGGAGGTTTTTCCACAACTTTACACAAAGGAGCGATTTGTCTCCCTGACTGGCCTTATCGATCGTGATAACGGTTGACTGTTAACTAAGTTGTGCGCCGGTCTCACCTGGTCCAGGTTCGACAGGCTGTTGGGGTCCTGGCTCAGGGCTTGGTACTGGCCGCGCAGTCTGTCTCCGGCGGCTATCTTCCTGAACTTCTTCAGATCCACCACATACAGAGCACTGCACACCGAGAGAGGTGGTGGTTTTTAAACAGTCGATGTTCTCTGAAATGTCAAACCCTCCCACGGGGATGTGCTGCTATCATAAAAGGAAGATAAATGTCCCCGTCATCCAGACTTCTCTAAGTCTATGTACTGTAGCATGTTAACATTCCCAAAGGTGCCATGTACTTAATGTGGCACGACTCCCATCACATATCATGTGTCAGTTTGACTCATCCAAGAGAATTTGCCAGCATTTCTGTGAGCTCAGTGGTTTGGTCCATTTCACACCCCGTCCTCACCGGCTGACTGTCGTTGGAACTAACAGCCGCCTGGAATCCAATAACATGTTTTCCTGATTTGCTGGTGGTCTTTGTTCCAGATTACTAGCCTGGCCCAGAAAATAAAGCTGGGGAACTTAATCTGTTCAGCGGGGCTGGCTGGTCGAATGGCTGAGCTGGCTAATGGAATGGCCGGGCTGGCTGGCTAAAGGACCAGTAGCATCAATGCACTCCCTACAAGGAACCAGGATACTTTGGGTTTCACATTAGACCTTTTCCATTTCCATCAAGCTTAGTTATTAATGTAAAGCTCAACAATGCGGATACAGAGACATAAATATTCAGAGAAACATGTTTTCTCACTTCTGGAAGTAATGTGGTGTTCCACAAAAATCTTGGATGTTGCAGAGAGTGCCAGGAATAACACAACATAGCAATGAAGACCCCGAGCAGAAAGAGTGGGGTGATGATGTATGTTGTGATGGAAATATTCATGTTCAAAGAGCGAGTAAGAGATCAAATTAATGTTTTATCAGGGAAGGGTGTGTATTTTTGTCGAGAATTGTGCTGAATATTTTTTCACAAACATCCATTTTAGAGCCATGTTATTACTGTAGGTAAAGGACAGGGAAGACCTGATGAATAGTTCTAGACTGAGGACTCAATCGAAGACACAAAGGAGTCAGTGTCAAATATGGAGGTTTAATGTTTTCAAATATATGCATATATTCTGCTGAATAAATTGAGAGGGAACACATTTTCCTGCATCTGTATTTTTGTTCTGCAAAGAACCTTTTGAATGAACAATAGAATACAAAAATATAGTAGGATTCCATAACTGCGAAGATGGTAAGACTATTGTACTGTGTAAAAGGCTTAGGCACCTGAAAGCTGAACTAAAGCCATACACCGATCAGCCCTTGCATTATGAACACTGACAGGTGGTCCACTGCCGAAAGCACCTACAATGGGCATGTGAGCATCAGAACAGGATCAAGGAGCAATGGAAGAAGGTGGCCTGGTCTGATGAATCGTGTTTTCTTTTATATCACGTTGATGGCCGGGTGCCTGTGCGTTGCTTACCGGGAGAACACATGGCACCAGGATGTACTATGGGAAGAAGGCAAGCCGGTGGAGGCAGAGTAATGCTTTGGGCAATGTTCTGCTGGGAAAACTTGGGTCCTGCCATTCATGTGGACGTTACTTTGACACGTACCACCTACCTAAGCATTGTTGCAGACCATGTGCACCCTTTCATGGCAACATTATTCCCTGATGGCATTGGCCTCTTTCAGCAGGATAATGCGCCCTGCCACAAAGCCAAAATGGTTCAGGAATGATTTGAGGAACACAACAACGAGTTCAAGGTGTTGACTTGGCCTCCAAATTCCCCAGATCTCAATCCAATCGAGCATCTGTCGGATGTGCTGGACAAACAAGTCCGATCCATGGAGGCCCCACCTTGCAACTTCCAGGACGTAAAGGATCTGCTGCTAACGCCTGTGTGCCAGATACTACAGCACACATTGAGGTCTAGTGGAGTGCATGCCTTAACGAGTCAGGGCTGTTTTGGCGGCGAAAGGGGGACCTACACAATATTAGGCAGGTGGTCATAATGTTATGGTTGATCGGTGTATATCTGGATAGTAAGTGTTTATTTGTTCAACTTAATATATACAGTTAAGCCCAAAAGTATTCATACCCATGCCAAGTTTTGAGCTATAGTGAATTTGTATTTGACCAATAGATTTCTTCAGGCTGGAAATGACATAAACAAGTGGCAAAACACATTTACAAGTGTGCTGGAGACAAATGTAACTATTTCTGTTTTTAGCCATGACCTGACTAGAAAATTCCTGCTGTTCAGCTGTTCTCAATTCATAGGTTATTAGAATGCTCTCTGTTGGTGGAAATTTCAAGACCATTTTAAATGGTATAGAAACTTGAATTTAAAAAAAAAAACTAAAATATTTATGTTATGTATTTGTATCTCCAGCACAATTTCTTACCGTGTTTTGTCACTTGTTGATGTCATTTCCAGCCAGAAAAAACCTATTGGTAACTATAGCTCAAAATCTGGCATGGGTATGAATACTTTTGGGCTTAATTGTACATATTGCACTGCACGTTTTTCTTTCCTTTCCAAAAAAGTTGAAAAGGAAAGTTTTCCGTGAGGAACAGAATCGTCCAATTTGCAGTGGTCACTTCACTTAATTTGAACCCCTCTGTCCCTCACTCAAAACCTTCCTTTTCAACTTTTTTGAAAAGGAAAGAGAAAAGGTGCAGTGGTCTTTAAATTATATATATAAAATGTATAAAAAAACACTTACTACACAAATAAATAGCTTTAGTTTGACTTTCAGGTAGGGTGGCTAAGAGTTTTGCACAGTACTGTAGGCAATAGACAAATTAACTTCCTGTTTCTTGGTGGACATCCTCATTATCTTACAAAACAGTGCTTCAAAATCAATACTTGACACTGTAATATTGTAAAGGAGTTTACCTGATATGGTATCGCCTGTTTCCCAAATGTGAGGCCCAATAACCGGTCTTCCAGAAGCGGTAGCCCTCCATCTCCTTCCTGCTGTCACAGAAGGGAGTATACCCATAGGGTGCACCCTCTAGATCCAAATCCCTCAGTTCCTTTAGATCTGCCCTGACTATCTGCAAGGACCCAGAACAAGTCAGTCAGCACCACGGATAGCCAAACGCAGCAAAATCTTGCATGTCCGTTTCTGGTTGAGTTGTTAACATGAGCATCCGTTTGGTTCTGGAACAGCGATAGCTTGTTGTCGCTAGACATTTACCTGGTCAGCGTCTACAAAAATGATTTTGTCCACGGCCAGGGGAAAAAGGACATCCAGAAAGAGGATCTTGTAGCCCCAGATGATCCTCTGTTTCTCCGTCTGCTGGTGGAGCCAGCGGGGCCATTTGTACTGGACCAGCTCATACTGGAAACCATAGGTCTCTGCCATGTAGGGTATGGACTCCTAAACACACAGCCTCATATGCTCAGAGGAAAACAAGATAGTGCCTTGCAGAAAACAACCACATCGGTGTGCTTCTTCCGGTTAATGCAAAAACGAACAATATGTGCTGGTCTAAGAAAACAATTATGGTGAGAAATTGACCGAAATCCTTCTGTAAAACCTTTGAATTTC
This sequence comes from Esox niger, assembly GCA_016801105.1. NCBI lineage: Eukaryota > Metazoa > Chordata > Actinopteri > Esociformes > Esocidae > Esox > Esox niger. Next base: position 68,754 of record JACXGJ010000437.1, read on the forward strand.
TGTGAAATAGGATACACTTGATCAATTTAAATATATAAATAGACACTGAGCACTTGGTAAAGCACATTTCAAAGACAAAGCTGAATGCCTTCGAGGCATAAGATAGTTTAAATCTCATACAATATTTCATAAAAGTAAAACATTCCAAACCCTTTTTTTAATACTCCCCCTTTCCAGTGACTCGTTTGACTATTTTAGATACATATGATATAGTTTAGTAGGCGTTCATGTATATGGACTCATTCCTGTATGAGGAGGAACAGATAAAAAGAGGACAATCACAAAGGAAAAGGCATCCCACAGTTCCTTTCATCCCTCCACACAAGCAAATCTATTTCTCCCAGGGGTCGCAGTGGAGCGAAGAGAAAGTTATCACGACAAGCCATGAAGGCAGAAAGCTTGCGCAGAGTCAAGCTGTGAGGCGTTTTACCTTGAAGGAGGGAGAGAGGTAATTCTTGAGGAACCAAAACTTGACAGGGGTTTTGGTGTGCTGGAGGACAGACAGCATCATTATCCTGGAACCGGAAGAGAGAGGAAGAGGACCAGGGGGAGGGAAAGCGGGAGGGAGGAAGTCTTAGAGGGGGAGGGCTAACAGAAGATGAGAGGCACGTGGTGGGGCCTCCAGTCCAGAATCATACAGTGTGTCCATCTGGCTAGGCGTGTGTGTGCGCGTTTGGGTGTCTCACCTCAGGAAACGTTCATACAGATGGCCCGAGGCCACGGAGAAGATGTTGAGCACGTCCTCCCTCTTCTTGTCCTCGTCCTCCGAACTGGACCCGCCACCTGTAAGGCTAACACAGGGCCGCAGATGCTTTCCGTCAGCTGGAGTGACGTAGCATGTTCAGTAACCACCTCAGACAAAACACAACCACATCTCAGCCTAGGCCACAGCCTACTGGAGCCAAAATCACACAACTTCAGAGACAAGCCAATCTCGTACTATCGATGTAGCACTAATATTTACACTTGAGTAGTGTTGGCCGATCAGTTGTTAGATGTCTTTACAGCAGAAAGTTCTGCTGCTCCTCCCTTGGCTCTCCTCCAGAGTAATCAACTGATTTCAGCAGACACACTGTTACATTTATAAGGCCCCTCACTCTACAGACATAAAAAAACGCTAATTACATAAATTGTCTCGCTCAACACCTCCAGAGCACTTTGTCCTGTCTGTCCTCACTCGGCTGCTAATGGCATATTGCTTTTGGACTCTGTCATGAAAAAGCCAAATCCTCCGGGGATTGATATGTGTTGACTAACTGGATCAACTCTGTGATGTGATCAGAGAAGTGAAGAAGATTGGAAGCTCCAGCTAGAATAGCTGCATCCAGGTCCAAGTCAGTACCTACCAAAAATAATAATCTGACAATATTTTATGTATATACTCTGTATTTAAACATTTCAACATTTAAAGAATAAGAAAATGTGTGTTTAAGATGTTATGAACAACAAGTAAGACAATAGCAAGAGGTACAGGTGTTCACCAAACCAGGAAAAATCTAAGCTCAATGAAATATGCTGGGAAGATTTGGTGGAAACGAATCAGGGCCCATGCGTAGGTCAGCCATGTCTACAGTAAAACTGTGTGTCCTCCTCTGGAACAGACTGCTGATGAAAAGAGTGTCTCTCCTCCCACACTCATTTAGCGGAGCAGAGCAAGGCCTAGAGGCTTCGGCGCATAGAATTTAAGAGGCAGAGGAAGTCTCTCTCACATTGCCCTCTCCCACACACACACAATACGGTAGAAAACAAATGTCTCTCCTTTCTAAATAGTCTAGCCAACTTGTCTGTCTCTCTCTAACAGTAAGTCTGTCTGTCTGCTTGCATGGCTCATTTTCTAATTATTTAATGCTAGGTCAGAGATTTCTCCAGTCCTCCGTCTACATCAAGGCTAAAGCCTGCATCTTTGCTACTATGCTTTGTCTCCAGAGCCGGCCTCACGGTTTGCCCCACCAACGTCCTGCTGCTCTCCCTGGTCGAGGGAGCTTTCTGCTGGGCAGTCACTGCTGTGGTGAGGAGGAAGCCTTGTGTCTGGCCTGACTAAGCCTATCTTTCTGGAGGCCTGGAGGGGCGAGTGTTGATGGGCGAGAAGCGGCCTCCATTGTGAGAGCCCTATAATGCCATCTGCAGCGCTCCGATCCAGCAGGATCCCAGATAAGCAGCTTTATCAGTCAGGTGCGGGCCAGTTTGGCCGACATGCACCAGATAATCCAGACCTCTGGAAGGGCCTGGCCCTGGGAGAACTGTCAGTCAGTCTGTCAGTAAGTCCGTCCGTCCGTTCTTCCGCAGCCCGAGCAGAACCACCGAGGAACTCTTGAGCTGGTCTTTGATGCTGAGCATTTGCGTTTATACTACAGACACAAAAGTGTCAGTCCACCATGTCAGCAGTAGAGGCGAAGAGACAACTCTTTGACTCAATTAAATCTTTGCCTTTTAAGCAAAGCTGAAATAGCTTGCTGATTATTCCAGAATACACAGAGATATTTAAGAGATTGTCGGAAGGTTCCAAAGGCTTTGCATAATCAATTACCCAGTTCTTTCGGGTGTGTACACATACTCTGACACTGCAGCCGTTTCGGTCAGTTTTGTCAAACTGGAGTGGACTCCAAACATCCTGGGGTCATTCACCACTGGTGGGCAGTTTCAAAGTGCTAGCAGTGTTTCACTACATCAAAGCATATCATTGTCATAGGAAAAGAATGTTGAAGAACGAATAAGTCAATCTGACAGTGACAGAAAGCAAATAATCAGTGACAAAAAACAACAACACAATTACCATCGGAAACTAAGCTTTGAAAGCAACAAACATTTACCACACATTGCTGCACTAATCAAAGTCATAGACAGGTTAAGTGGCTGCAACAACACACGTCCTACCTTTTCTCAAAAGTGCTCCAAATACTTCACACAGCAAGCATTAGGTGAGGAGACAGATCACACAGTTAGCGAGCGTCAGTGTAAACACGACACGCAGCACGCACGCACACGGCACGCAGCACGCATGCACACGACACGCACGCGTACCGTGGTCTACAGAAGCACATTCTTTTGGCATTAGACCTTACAGAGTAATATCTCAGTCTGGCTCCGAGGGCACCATCTCTCCTGCTGAAACCACAGCATCGTCAACGACCCAAAGCAGTGGACTGACTCACCGAGCCAATCAATGCCCTCACCATAATTCCGTTGACGTGACGATCATATTGCATAACGTGTAGCATATATCGTGTGTGAGAAAGCCCTGCGGTCTTACCTAGCAATGGAGTCCCATAACCCCTTGTTCTCTGTGGCTTCAGTGAGGAGGTCCTCATTCATTTTGTCAGCCTTTTTCTGCACCTGCAGTGGGAGCGAATAGGATAAGACACATGCTTATTGAAAAAAGACAAAATGCGGGAATATCTCGGAAACTGCAATGTCTTGTACTGTGACTGTTGGTATAGCTACGTGGGTGGTTATCTGAACATACCCTGACTTTGATGATCTTGCTGTGGAAGCTGTTCAACAGGACTTTAACATCACCAGAATCTGCTGGAGAATCAGTCCCATCATGCCTGTAGGAGCCAATGCTTAGTGTAATTATAATTCAGGAGATATAATGTAAATTATACTCAGAACTGCATTTCTAATTTTCCTTGGTAGGTAACATAGGTTTTTACTCAACTAAGTAGCAAATCTGCGTAGTTAAAAATCGTAGTAATTTAGTTGCGGTCATAATCTGGAACATAATTTTACAAATCCAAAAATGTATTTTAGATTTCTTAAAATATTTCTGGATTAGTTATGGATTCCTATAACATACTGTGTAGCAGTGCTATCTAGGTAATACAGCCATAATGTCGGTAGCTAGCTTGTGACACGATGTCTGGTCAGACACCTGTACGCCTTCCCTCTATGGAGTTGCTAACAGTGTCCATACACATGTAGGCCACGAGCTACATTCACTGAGAAGAAGCAAACAGCATGAGTGTCCTCCTCCCACTCAAAAAGCTCAAGCCCAGAGGAAAGGAAAAAAACAACAGGACAACAAAGGTTATGCTCATGAAGAAAACATGGTGAGAGGAAAACATTGGAGACCAGCAACGGGGCAGATGGGACACAACGAACGATGCACGCAAACAGGCTCTTTCTGGGAACTCTGCCAGGGTTGTGCTTGGATCATATGAAGTTTGTCATTCCACATTACCTTTATTCTGTTATTACTTTCCAGCTGCGCTTTCAATATTATCTATTGGCACGTTCTTTATGAGAAAACCCCAGTGGGATTGATTGCTCGCACAGTGGCCTTGAGCAGTAATTGTTTTAAGACCACTCAGGACTCTCAACCCATGTCCGGTGGGGAGTGCCTGGGGAGTCACGTTAGACGCGCGGGCCCCAAGGGTTGAAACGCCACTGAACCAACTCAAAGCCACACATGAGAAATAGGTTGTCACTGCTCAGCAAGCCATCAAGACTTCAGCCCTTACTAAAGGCAGAGAATTAACCTTATCACTATGACAAATGCCTGCCCTCATTGGACGCAAAGTGATTTTTCCCACGTCGGATAGTGCTGTTTGGTTTGGACCGGTCCGGTGTCGTCGCTACCTGAGAAGGGCTTTGGTGGAAAACACACTCCGTGATCTATTTGGATCCCCGCTCCGGGTAGAGTCGGGCATCTCATTCATCGCTGTCAGGGCCAGCCTGCGCCCGGCGGAACGCGCCGAGCTACGAGAGAGCACAGTGTTGATATTTGCAGAAAACAGCCACTCCCACTCGGCTGCGATCAGCCCCCTAACCAGAGCAGAGCGCCACTAACTGCAAGAATAATGGCACTGCCAAGGTGAAAAATGACATCACCTTTTAGCTTCACCTAGAGGATTGGGGAATAAATCTTGTTGTCTGATATGGTTGTGGTAGAATCCAGGGCTGGAGGGGTCCTAAATCTTCGGTGTGTGGAGATGGCTGAGAGAGTAATAGCTCTGGTGGGAGATACACTGTAGTTTACAAATCCATGTATGCATTCACGGCATTGTCCAATGAGATTGGACTCCGTATCATCGCTGGATCGTATTATCAGATGTAGATTTTCACGCATTTCCATGCATAGCTCTGCAATTGGTGTCAACGCGAGCAATATATCTTTGAGATTTCTGGTGATTCATTCGTGCGATGTGTTATCAATAGATTGGATAGATAAATGCATGGAATTTCTAAAAGGCAAAAGCCATTCACAACCATAGAGAATAATGTTTTAAATCTACAGAATGCATAATATGCATACACCATGGGATATAAAAAGACAAGCCAGCTCCTTGTATTACCAGCTATTCACACCCACGCCTCTTTAGCAGCCGGGTAGATATTGTGTTGGTGATATTCACGGGTTTAGAGAAGATGGCATGGCAGGTGACTGGCTGAATCATCCCTATCCACTCGTTCTTCCTCTAATAGCGTCTCTCCTTCCAACCCTGATTCCCCCCCCACATGTCTCTGTCCCTGAAGCCAAAGCACAACTCCCTGCACTCATCAAAACCTTGTGTTACCATAGCGATGGTGTTGCTACCTCCAGCGAGCGGGTACTGAGGTAAAACACCTCAGATGTTGTACAGCAGTACAGATGGAGACGGTTAATTACCAGCTCCGCATTCGTTCACGTAATTTACTTCAACTTATCTGGAACGCAGTTAAATGTCTTCATGACATGAGGGTGAGAACTGGGATGGCATAGTGGGATTTCAGAAAGTCACATATGTTGTCTCTGTGTGTAGCCTGTACTTACGATTGAATCTGATAGATATCCTCTGACCTTCCCTTCCGTAGGTTTAGGATCCATGCTCCAGGATTGGCTTTCAACTGGAAGTATCCCTGTTGACAGCATGGGTTAATATAATGAGTCTGAAACACCTTCGGCATTATATTTCTTGAGTCAAAACCAGAGGAATACTAGTGTAAAGTGTCGCAAACTACCTAAAATATGAGCACCACTGACTATGATAATACCATTCAAATTCCTATTTGAGCCCTTTAGAACATGGAGCCAAGATGGTGTCCGTGCATCACCACATCTCACCAGGTTGGCCATGACGATGGTGTCCTGCATTAGAGGGTCCTGGCTCATGCCCAGGGTGAACTGCAGGCCTCGGGGGGGCTGACCTGTAGACAGGTCAAAGCAATGGCCCTCCAACAGCAGGTGTTCCAGCTCGTACTCAGCCATCACTACACCTTTCACCTGAACAAAGAAGGGAAAATAATACTATACATGGAGGGAGGATGGTTAAAGTATTAATTATAACTAAAATGTATTCTCGTCTTAATTTTCACATTTTGTTCCAAAAGTTTTAAAACTTTTAGATTCAATATACCTCTTTTAGTTACCCCAAACAAACCAACTCCAGCATTGAAATTTGTGACATAAAGGCTTGCACCTTTCTGGTTAAGGGAGGGGTTCTGTTTGACTAATAGATGTGCTGGGTCTTTAATCAAGGCTCGCTTTAAAAGCAGGTGACAATGCTGAAGTTTGGCTGTGTGAATTGCAGACATACTCAGTCTAGCTAATTTACTTTTTTGTTTGATTTTTTTTTTAAACTCAATGCATTTTTAAGGGTTTCTGGTAGTGAAAGCAACGGGAAGTGAAACAGTGTAGATGAAAGGTGGGTGTAATGACAAAAACAGGGGTATACAATTTTTTTGCAATTATCTCTGATTGGAAAAAGTAGGCTCAGTTCAGCTGCCGGAATGCATCTCTCTGTCACTCAAACAGTGTGAAGTACTGTTTGCTCTAATCAACACTACTGGAAAGTTCTTCTCCCTGTCTGCTTAAAGAGGAGCGGGGGTGGGCACACAATGTTAGGTGCACACACCAGCATCAGCTCAGAAATTAGCACCAGACACACAAACAGAAACAAAATTCACTGGGACAACCTTACAAAGTGTCTACATTTTCTTTTTTTTTTACAAATAAAAGCATCCAGAGGGGTCCAAAAACCGGATAAATCTAACCATGAAGTTGCCTAATTGGCTACTCTGGACGAAGCAGCTAATGCGAGCTGCAACATCCAGTGACCCAGGGGTGAATCCTTCCACCACAGTAAAACATTTAAACATTAAGATTATTGACAGATTTCTTCCACAGAAATGTGGGATAACGCAGAAGCACAAAATATCTGAACCGTCCCAAAAATGTGTTACTATTACAGTTTAAGGAGGCTTATTTGATTTGTTTTAAGTAAAATATCCATCCATCTGGGCTAATATGAAGGTACAATTTACACAACTTTCGAATGCGTTATGTTAAACAACCATAAACCATTCTGCTCAATGTCTTCACTCCTCTCAGTCCGAATGTAGGCTCTCTAGTGTGGTGTAGTGATGGGTCCGTTTTACCTCCTGTAGGTGTATGTTGTCCAGATCATAGGGGCTCCTGACAGCCTCCACCATCCAGCTCTCTGGGGTGATCATGTTGAGGGTGAGTAGTGGTGACTCTGGGAGCTCCAGGAAGCGAGCCACTGGTCCGGCAGACACAGTCTCATTGGCAAGGAAAGACACATCTGACTCCAACACGAAGCGGTAGAAGCTTCATAGAGAGGATAGTCAAGGGAAATGTGACAGAACTCAATATCTGCTCTCCTTAAATTGCTAGTTTGCACTTTATTTTCTAATTATATGGTATTAGTCCGCCATTCTACGGGAAGTGATTCTCTGCTTAATGAATCAAAATAACACAGCAGAAGACCATTGTTAATTACACATTTTCGTTGGATTTAAAGCAACCATCTGATCTCAGACACTTCTAGATATTTTCAAAAAGTTAATTTTAAGTTGCAGCAAGCTTGTCTGACAGCAGAACTGCAGGGCAGACTGGTAGTGAATAAGAGAGAGAGAGAGATGGTGCATGAGAAGTTGGGGTAAGTGGGGACAGAGGATTCAATTACTGAGCCATAACCAAGTCACCAGAGAAATATCTCTCTCTCTGTCTCTCTGTCTGTCTCTATCTCTCTCTCTGTATTAGAGTTGAAAACCAATTTTCAACAACAACAGTCAGAAATAGCTAAAAACTAGCATCCATCAAAGCTGTGGAAGTCTTGTAAGACATTCCATTGGCTGACGATGAGATGAGCCAGTGCTAGCCAGCAGCAATGTTTAACAAGGAGTGAGCAATAGAGTAAGCGACCCTCTGTCACTGCTGGGCAGACATAGTAGGAAGGAGCAGAACTGGATAGTTATCAGCTTCCTCAAATTGTCCAAAACATAGAATTTGAACATTTACAAAATAGTTGGGATGCTGCATAAAATGCTAAAAAAACTGATTATAATGATGTGCAAATCAGTTAATTCCTATATTTAATAGAAAATAGTACAAAGACAACACATGAAATGTTGAACAAAAGAAATATTACTGTTTTTGGAAAAATGCCCATTGACCACAGAGTAGTCAACATGCCCATTTAGAATTTGATGAGAGCAACACATTTAAAAAAAGGTGGGACAAGGGTATGTTTATCACGGTGTTGCATCACCTCTTCTTCTAACAAAACTCTGTAAGCATTTGGGAACTGAAGAGACCAATTGCTGTTGTTCTGAAAGTGAAATGTATTCCCATTCTTGCTTGATGTAGGATTTCAGCTGCTCTACGGTTTAGGGTCTCCTTTGTTGTATTTTTCGTTTCAAAATGCATCAATGTTTTCAAAGGGTGACAAGTATAGACTGCAGGCAGGTTGTCACCTGGACTCTTTTACCGTGGAGCCATGCTGTTGTAATTAAAAAAAAAAAGGTTGTCTGAAAAATATGTTGTTTGGATGGCAGCACATGTTGGCTCCAAAACCTGTATACACTGTTCAGCATTAACGCCACCTTCACAGATGTGCAAGTCACCCATGCCCTAATGCACCCCCATACCATCATGGATGTTGGCGTTTGAACTGTGCGCTGATAACAAGCCGGATGGTCCCTTTCCTTATTAGCCCCGAGGATGCGACATCCATGATTCCCTAAAATATTTTTTGGCTCAATCCATCTTAAATGAGCTTGGGCCCAGAGAAGGAAGGAGCATTTCTGGATCTATAGAATATCTGTTTTCTGATGATGGGATCCCCAAACTGTTCAATTTTACATTGAGAAAAGTTATTCTTAAATTGTTACACAATTTTTCCGTAAAGTTTTTCAGTGTTTTGGAGCCCTCTCCATACTCATTTCTGAAAGACTCATCCTCTTTTCATGTTACTGACCTGTTGCCAATAAACCTAATTAGTTGTGAGATGTTTCACCAGGTTCTTCTTTGCATTACACAACTTTTCCAGTCTTTTGTTGCCCCTGTCCCAGCTTTTTTGAAACGTGTTACTATTTTTTCGATTGAATATTGGGTTTAAATAATTTTCACGTATTTGCATTCTGTGTTTATTTCCATTGCATCCCAACTTTTTGGGAAACAGGGTTTTACCTACTGATGACTACATTACATATCACTCGTGACTATTTGCATGTACCTTAAATCTCACAACATTCGTCATGCACTACCTCATGTGTTCTAAACAATTTGCCTTCAGACACAAGGGGGGCCCAGAGCAATAAGGTTGTGTTGTCTAGCAGACAGCATCTGTGGTGCAATCTCAGAGAGCTCCTAGGTGGTCAAACACTGGGAGTTTAATTAGGGGCAGAATAGGAGGCATACCTCTTGAGGGGCATCTCGGAAAGCTTGGCCCGGCAGTTCATAAACACCTGTAGTTTCACATTGACCACTTGACTGAGCACCTGCAGAAGAAAGGGGGCAAAATAAACTACATTCAGCATGTCGGGAAAACATCACACTGCAGGTCAGGTCTACATGCAAGCTTTAACAGAGGAGATCTGTCCAGCTCTACAAAACTATATACCTCGTTCAAAACCTGTGAGAAAAGCTAATAGCACATAATTAGACCACCTGAACACTGACAAGTGTCCAGTTGGTCACATGGACTAACATGGACGAATTTGACAGTGAGACCATATCAAGTATGTACGGCCGTGACTAGTTTCTCCGCTGTATGTCCGTACAGCGCCTCAAGCTTATTTGAATGGCAGTGTGAACAGCACTGCATCACAGCATAATGCGTCACCTTTCCCTGGTCTCTGCAACGCACTCCAGAACACACCGGAAGTGGCTGGCTACTCAGGCCGTGATAGCGAGGTGACTCATTACATTCACCTCAGTCATATAACTGGGGATGGTTGAGCCGCCCAGCAAGCCCACAGTGGCATCAGGCAGGCAGGGGGGTTGGCGGCTAACGCACAGAGAGCAGCCAGTGGGTTTGTCTCAGTGAGTCATCGTCAGTAACTGACTGAATAAGCAGGCATCTCCAAATAGCACCATACCTTATTTTTCCCTAAGGAACTCAGAGTTGCACATTTCACACTGTGCAGCAGAAATAACTGGTTATCTGTCAAGTAATGGGGTTATTACCATGGAATGGCCCTGGTAAGGAGTAAATAAGGAAAGTAACATTCTGAAACTTTAAAAGTAATACTGAAAATGAGTGACAGTGATTCTAGTGTTCGAGGGGTTTGAACTGTGCACACAGATGAGCCCTTTACAGTTGCTGGCATATTATCTTGCTCTAATGACTATGAATCTGAAGGTAAATGGGCAACACTTTACAATAAGGATACAAAATACGTAATAAAAATTTACTAATATATTAACCACCATTACTTAATCGTAACTAGATGTGTTCACGGATCATGAAAAAAAAAAAGCATAATTATCTGATTAATTGAGTTAATTCACTTATTTGACATTAATTAATGGTTACTTAGTTCAACTACAGATCATGGTATATCTGTGCATTTGTTTAAAAACACATAGTTAAGTGATATACATACTAGTTAATTAAAATTAAACAGTATGAGTGGATTCAATCATTCTATACACCAATACAGTCACTCATGAATTTAATTGGATCGCTCCTGTAATTTCCTTTTCTCATTTTGTGTAACCAAAAAATATTAAACTCAAATTACTGGTCATAAATAGTTCCTGTTTGTTTACAGGCAAAGAATAGAATACTCCTCCCTTGACCAAACCCCAACCTACCAATAACTGTACCTTGAAGATAGAAAAACAATTTAGTTAATCCTTAATTACCATGAAATAATATTATTTGCAGATGCTATTATACTACGAGTTAACCTTACAATAAGGATCACAAAGCAACTGAACTAATATGTTTAAGCAATGCTTTATCCTGCAAGCTTAATCAAGCTAGTAATTACTAATGAATAGATATGATTTAACAACAAGAATTATACATCAATAGTTAAGTACTACTAATGATTTTTTTATAAGCATAAGATCTTCTAGCTCAAAGTGAAATGATCAATGAATATCAAGCCATGTTTTCTAAAAACATACAAGAGCTACTTCATAATGAAAAAAGGTTTGATTCATTTCAAATTACTGATGGGGCCTTCAGACTTCAGAATTATAGTATTGAGCAAGTTTTGTTCAATGCATATAAGCATCTTCTAGAATGGCAACCTTCTGTAGCAAAGTGTAGAACAGTATATAACATTCAAGTAATGTTTTTATCAAACAAAACATGTGGAGTGTAACAAGTGCAGGACCATCATTACACATCAACAGACACTACATGAATGACAGTGGCTAATGTTGGCCACTGAAGACAAGATCCAGAGAGGACAAAGCAAGCTGTGGATTGAACAAGTATGTTGTGTTCCACAAATTACAAGAACCTGAAATAGTTTTCAATGTAAAAAAGAAAACCTACAACAGACATTGTCATTCATGATTCTTTTTCTGGCTTCTGTGATGGGGTTTGATCACGGGAATTGGCCAGCTACATTGGAGTTGCTGAAGAATGAAAAGGTGAATGTCCTACAGTGACCCAGTCAATGTCTTGATTTCAATACCATTGAGAATCTCTGACACTATTTTAAAATGGAAGTCCACATATGTCCTCCAACATATCTAAACAAGCTGGAGAAGATCTGCCAAGAGGAATGGGCCAAAATCACTCTGAAACTTTGTGCAAAGCTGGTACATGCTTACCAAAAGACGTAAAGCTGCTCAGCGAAAGGTGGCTCTACCAAATATTCATGTGCATGGGGTTGAATGCAAGTAACTTATTTCAGTTTTTACAAAACCAATGTTACCATACTATTACTGATATTGACAGTGTTTTAAAATAAAATACAAACAGCATAAAATGTAAATGTGTAATTAAGTAATATGAGAGAATTAATAGGCGGTTTGAATACCTTTAAGGGCACTGTCTTTACATTACATTTAACACATTTTGCAGACCCTCTTATCCAGGGAGACTGACAGTAATGAGTGCATACATATGCATTGACATCAAAACCACCCACTCCCTGCCCACCCAAACAAGGGTTGTCAGTGCATTTGCTGGAAGAGAAAAATGTATGTTTTGAAATATAATTGCAGTCCAGATTTATGCCCATTGGTTCAGAGAAAACTGGTAATAAAAGCAGCAGTAAGAGTATCTGATCAGTAACCGAAAAGTTGAAAGATGAAATCTCAAAACCAGCATGGTAGAAAAGGTTTGTGTTAACGAAGTTGCTGTGAATTGCTGTGCATTTGTTAAATGACAAAACCTGTAATGTAATGACTGTGAAAGTCTTCCCATGGGTTAACCAGCAAGCATGAGGGAGCATTAATTTGCTGTATTATGTTTTGTGGACATGTATATTTAAAGCACCATACAATCCGTACTTTCTCCTCTCGGTCTGTTGAGGGTGGTGGTTCTATATCCAAAGCGTTTACAGCTGGAGCCATATTGGGAACTTACCCAATTTCTGTAAGACTGCAAAAAATGCTAAAGCCATCCTACTTGATTTAAGTATTTTTTTTAGCGTCAAGAGATATAACAATGAGCTGTACATAAGAAACCCTGTAGAGTACATTATATTGAACAGACACCTGAGATGGAAGCACTAGTAAAGCCAGTTTGATCTGGGTTAGGTAGTTTGCCTGGCAAAGGACTAAGCCTGCTGGTCAAAGTATTTGCTAGTATCATTTGATCTGTGTTAAGGAGAAAAATCATCCCAAAAGACCGATACTCCACAAACATTTAGAATATTCTCTAAATGTTGTCTGCCTGTGGTGTTAGAGGCCCTCCACACGTCAAAAAGGCCCTCCACACGTCAAAAAGGCCCTCCACACGTCAAAAAGGCCCTCCACACGTCAAAAGGAGTGCTTTTCATGTAAGGCAGAGTGGATCACTTGGCCCACCCATCTATATTTTAGCTGGATTTGGGAGTTAGTCATCAGGTGGTGTTCTTGTAAGAATATAATATCTGAAGACAGATTTCAGATGGGTGAGGACTTAAGTCTCAGATGCCTCACTTAACTGACTAGTTTAAACCCTGGGTGTTCCATGAGATAAAAGTAAGCCCAGCTATCCATCCTCTAGTTTGTAGTTTTCAGGGAGTTTCGCATAGCGTGACCCAATGGAAAAGTGCCTAACATAATAGAGAGCTCTATGAGAGTTCACATCCCCCTGAGCAGTGGAGTCTGGTTGGCATATCACCACATGGAAACAACTGCTAATATCACATGAATTTTTTATATCTCAAGATACTTTGAAAAACAGTGTTGCTGTTTCCTCAATGTGTGAGAATTATTTTTAATTCACTTCTTCTCTTTTCAGCATTATGAATTATTTCCAAACTATAGACTAAGTTTTCATTGCAATTGTATTTTTGAATTTTTGAAAAACAAAACCACAGAATTGTAATTGTAATCCCTAGATGGCAGTTTCAATTATAATCAGCACTGGCAGCCATTTATAAATGCCCCCATGAGTCATGGTTGCATGGTCCAATTGGGTCCAAAACCATTTGAGGCATGTATTTTATCCATAGGTACATCTATGTTTGCAACACAACAAGCATGATGTTCTAGCAAAGCAACCAATCGATTCAGACCAGTCTTACTGATTGAACCATCGTTAACTTCATAACACTTGAATAGGGGAATGGGACTGTTGCTTACAATCAACAGGGATGACATCTTCTGGGCATCTCTGGTCAGGGGGTCGACGATGGCCACTACATCATAGAACACCTCTTCCCGAGGTGCAAAACTGAGCACACTGTTTAAAAAAAGAACAGAGCACAGGCCACACAACAGGGTCAGCAACAGGTAGTCAGAATGCCCATTTTGTATTCTCAATCATTTATACAATACAAATGCAACCAGCATCTCGCTAGTTGAGTTAGGACCTCTCAGTTAGAGCTAATAAAGACTGCTACTAAGTGGATCGGTCCAAGGAAGGAAAAGGGTCATGGGCGATCAAGGCTCACTGATGCACGTGGGGAGTGAAAGCTGGCCTGTGTGGTCAGATCCAACAGATGAGCTACTGTAGCTCAGATTGCTGAATAAGTTAATGCTGGTAATGATAGAAAGGTGTCATAACACACAGTGCGTCGCAATTTGTTGTGTATGGGGCTGTACAGCTGCAGACCAGTCAGGGTGCCCATGCGACCCCTGTCCACTGCTGAATGCACCTACAATGGGCAGATGAGCATCAGGACGGGGTCACAGAGCAATGGGATCACAGAGCACCAGGTCCGATTAATCACGTTTCCTTTTACATCATGTAGCCGGGTGCGTTTGCGTCACTTACCTGGAGAACACATGGCACCAGTATGCACTATGGGAAGGAGACAAGCCAGCGGAGGCAGTGTGATGCTTTGGGCAAGGTGCTGCTGGGAAACCTTAGGTGTTGTCATTCATGTGGAAGTTTCTTTGACATGTACCACCTACCTGAGCATTGTTGCTGACCATGTGAACCCTTTCATGGCAACATTATTCCATGATGGCATTGGCCTCTTTCAGCAGGATAATGCACCCTGCCACAAAGCAATAATAGTTCAGGAATGGTTTGAGGAACACAACAACGAGTTCCAGGGGTCCAAATTCCACAGATCTCAATCCAATCGAGCATCTGTGGAATGTGCTGTTCAAACTGGTCCGATCCATGGAGGCCCCACCTCGCAAATAACAGGACTAGAAGGATCTGATGCTAACGTCTTGATGCCGGATACCACAGCACACCATCAGAGGTCTAGTGGAGTCCATGTCTCAACAGGTCAGGGCTGTTTTGGCAGCAAAGGTTATGGTATGGCTGATCGGTGTATATACATATTGGGCAATGTTCTGAAAATAAATATAAACTGACCAAAGTATTTGGTATACACAAATCTTCATTTCAATATTAATATTACACAACCTTTATTAATTATTATTCATATATCTTGTTAAATCAGAAAACAAACAGAAATGGTATTTACAGAATGTGGTCAAAATGCTCCAGCTCTCTCAGATTTGAAAGCTGCCTCTCCAATGCTGTTTACAGATCTCTTCACAGTTTTTCCAATAGGATATGGTCTGGACTCATTGCTGGCCTCCAGAACATTCCAGTGTTTTGTCTTAAACAACTGTTGGGTGCTTTTTGAAATGTTTGGGGTCATTGCCGAGCTAAAGACAACTGACCTTTGATTGAGACTCAGCAGTTTAACACTGAGTTCGACATTGCATTCCTTGGTACTCTCCTGATTTCACAATGCTATGTTTCAGTTACCCAGGGCCAGAGGCAGTTTAGCAACATAAAAATATCACTGTTTTACCTAGTCTACATTTTGTTTTCTGTAAACATAGAGATGGTATATTATACCAAAAAACACTTATTTGGTGTCATTTGGATATGGGAGACTAGCACAGGCGATTTCAAATACTAAGTAAAGGAGAATCACATTCTTGAAATTAGAAGCATTTTATGATTTCTTTAGATTGAGTTGGGTGTGAAATTTTGGCATTGATCATATGAAGCCATTTATCATCACATTGTTGTTTGGCTCCGTTTTAAATCATAATGATAATAGGAATTCCCCAAAATGCTCTGATCAAAAGTTTACATACCCTTGAACGTTTGGCCTTGTTATAGACACAGAAGGTTACACACAGGTGTAAATGGAAATGAAAGGTGAATTTCCCAAACCTGTTGCTTTTTAAATTGCAATTAGTGTCTGTGTGTAAATAGTCAATGAGTTTTTTAGCTCTCATGTGGATGCACTGAGCAGGCTAGATACTGAGTCATGGGGAGTAGAAAAGAACTGTCAAAAGACCTATGTAAAAAGATAATGGAACTTTATACAGATGGAACAGGATATAAAAAGATATCCAAAGCCTTGCAAATGCCAGTCATTACTGTTCAATCTCTAATTGAGTGAAAAATGTGGGGATTCTCTTGATACAAATACTAGATCATGTAGACCAAGAAGGATTTCAGTCAAAACTGCCAGAATTTTTTTCAGGATACAAAAAATACCCACAGGTAACCTCAGAAGAAATACAGGCTCCTCTGTGGTTGCTTCAAGGAGCACAATATGACCATATTTGAAAAAAAAATTGCTGCATGGTAGATTGGCCAGAGACAAGCCTTTCCTGTGCCAATGCCACAAAAATCAATATGCTTGACAACACCTTCTGGCACACTAATTTGGAGTAGTGAGACCAAAATAGAGCTTTATGGTCCCAACCATAAGCGCTATGTTTGGAGGGGTTAACAAGGCCCATAGTAAAAGGATTACCATCCCCAGTGTGAAACATAGTGGTGGCTCACTGATGTCTTGGGTGTGTGTGAGCTCTAAAGTCATGGGGAACTTGTGAAAATTGATGGCAAGATGAATGCAGTATGTTATCAGAAAATACTGGCAGACATTTGCATTCTTCTGCATGAAAGCTGCACATTGGATGCTCTTGTATGTTCCAGCACAACAATGAATGGAAGGACAAGGACAAGTAGACCATCCAATGGTTACAGGAGACCAAGGTGAAGGTTCTTGAGTGGCTTTTACAGTCTCCTGAACTTAATATCATCAAGCCACTCTGGGGAGATCTCAAATGTGCAGTTCATGCAAGACGACCAGAGACTTTGCATGACCTGGAGGCATTTTGCCAAGACAAATGGGCACCTGCAAGAATTTGGGGCCTCATAGACAACTATTACAAAAGACTGCACGCTGTCATTGATGCTAATGGGGGCAATACACAGTATCAAGAACTACAGGTTTGCAGACTTTTCAACAGGAGTCAGTAAATTATTTTTTTTTCTTTTTTGCCATGTTTTGTTTTATGATTGTACTACAGTTTAGTGTGAATCCCATAAGAAATAAAAAACATGTGTTTTGCCTGCTCACTCATGTTTTCTTTACAAATGGTTCATATACTATCAAGGGTATGTAAACTTTTGAGCAGAACTGTATACCGTTACACCCCTAACATACACAGGACTGGTGTTAATGCAACCATTCAAAGTGAAAGGGTGACCTAAGAAAGGACAAATTGAAAGTGTGCTCCCTCACCTGTGTTTGTCTTTAACAAATCGAACATCCCTCCTGCCTTCTCCTTTGGGGGCAGCGGCCAGGAGGGCATCCACTTTCATGACTAGATCACTGGCCCTGGTGGGGAGAGCAGTTATTACTTAATGACTCTGGTTAAGGTGGTCAGGGAAAGAAGCTAGAAGCTGAAGTGCCCTACTTTGACCTAGACCACACATCTGGTCCAAAGCAGTGCACTATTTGAAGGAAAAGGTGCCATTTGGAAAGCAAAACAAAATCTATCCTCAGCTCAGTGTTGCAACTTCTTTTGTGACTGTGACGAGTGTGTCACAGAAAAGAAAAAGCTAGCATTACTCTGTAAAAAAAATTACTATTTTCAAAAGCAGTAGTTTCTGAAGTGTTTATAGAGAGATTGTAGATAAGTGCTTTGGAAAATGACAGGGTTATTTTCATTTGATAACATCTCATGACTTTCATCATAAAATGTGTACAGATGGTGAAGCACAGGGCACAGATACAGATAGTGAACAGAGTAATGGAGAGATGTTAACAGACGTACTGCTTTCCCTTTCTTCCCATCTGCTTGATTCGAGCTTTGATTTTCTCGGCTGTGGATCTCAGTGTAATTTTCTCTAACAAATGGAAGTCCTCTACGTTGAATTCCTCCTCATCCTCAAATGGTCCCAGAACCTATCATGGAGAAAAGACAACACAATCCTGTTCAGATATCCTGTTCTATGGTTTCAAAGGAATTACAATGTGCTGTGTAAAGGCAGATTTAATTTCTTCCAGGCGTTTTGTCTCCGTGTTCCAGGGCTGATGTATATTTATTTTCCTATTCTAAAACCTTCCCTACCCTGCTGGACAGACGGGACTGCAGGGGAATGGAAAATTATATTAATTGTTACTGCCATCTCAGGGGCTGGCACCTTCTGCCTTTGCTGTCAGCACTGCCGCTGCTAAGACATCAGTCATCAGCAATGCTCTGTGACAAGACGCACGCGCACGCACACAAACACGCACACGCAGCAGTCCTCTGTTGCACCTGTGACCTCCGTGAAACAGATGTCATGCTGACTGGACAGTCTGGAGAAGCTCAGTAAAAGGACAGAAAACGAATGGTCCTCTCAACTACAGCAGTATTGTGGGATTTCCCGCTGACAACGCTGACGGCGTTTTAACCCTTACCAGGCGTGTCGACGCGACCCCCGCAACCCCTCCCGACCGACCACGTTATCCGTGGTTGCTAGATCCTCTTACATGATGTCCAGCAGGACCTGATATGTCGCGCCGAGCCAACGCGTTCCCTGGTGCGGTCATCCTGGTCGACAGCACCGGGGAACGCCGGGATGCATCCTGCAGTGCTCACTCACCCTGCCGTTGCTGACCACGGCCCTTTGTCCAGGGTTTAGCTTCAGGACCTCTCGGCAGAAAAGCTGCTGGCTGCGGATGAAATCCACCTCCATCGTATTGAACCTCTTCTCGAAGACATCGGAGTCCATACCCTGTGGCGGCAGGAAAAAAACAACACAGGCTTGGTTCTGAGCAGAAATACTCAGTGTAATATCACTAGACGTGTCTGAAGACTGTCTGATGAAGGATCTGATAGGCCTCCTCAAGGACATCACTTCCATTGCAGAACACTCAAAACAAAGTCTGAATCACATTGACGTGAAGTATGAAGCATGCTGGGCTAGAAATCACTTTGTTATTGACAAAACGTTGAAGTACTGCATCAGGGCAATCATGGCACCGTTTTTAAACAGAAATATTTCATTGTCAGAGCCAACCGAACTACCAGCAATGTGCATATCAGGGAGAAAAAAAATGATCTTAGGAGAGATTAATCAATTTGTAATTAATATTGGAATTTTAATTAAACATTGCCCATTTTCTCCATAACAAATCAGCCACCAGAGGAAGCGTTCAGTTTGCAGAGTCAGGTTATTAGTTTTGCAAACATTTTTTTTGCCCCCGAGGAAAACAGGTGAAATACCAATAATGTCAGCCTCAACTCTGTCAGCAAGTCTGTCTGGTGCTGGCAGCCTGTAATAACATCATACCCCCAGTTTCTGGATCCCAAATCCCAACCCGCAGAGCCCCACACAGACATAGACACATTGAGACACTGCTGCTCTGCCCAGTAGTGTCCCTGATACCCTCCTTCACCCCTCCTTTAAAGAGAGCAGTAATTGGAGGCCAGGCTGTTGTGGTCACTGCCAGCCAGCGTCTTCGTTAAGCCCCTGAGTGAGAACCGCAAGATTGCCGGTTGATTGGGAGATCGATGCCCGAGGGGAAGGTTTGCTATACTTCTGCCAGTGTGGATCAATCTCGTACTGTAACGGCGTGCCGACACTGAGTGCGAACGGCACAAGAAGTGACCCGTGGGTATGGATGAGAAGAGAGGGCTGGCTGAGTAGAGAGCCGTGTCAGGGTTGACCAGGCACGCGACTCAACCAGACAGCCATGACGACCAGGCAGGAGCACGGCCACACCCTCCCCACTCTAGGGATATGGGCTACCACAGAACACCGGTGGTAAAGGATTCAGAACGTGGACACCCCAACCCCCCACCCCCCGCACACACTTTAACCGATCAAGTGTAACTTACAGTAGGCAGGAACATTTTCTGTCTGGCCAGTCTCAGCGCTCAGGCATCCGGATCCATATTCATACCACAATGTCGTATTCTGCCTGCACATTCCTCTGGCAGAGTTTCACAGAGAGGCCTTACACAGCGTGCATCAACTGTGTTGCCCCACATGCTCTAACCGTGTCCCCAGTTTACTGTTTGATCTTTAGCCTACCTGCGCCAGTAGGTCCTTCATCTTGGTTCCCTGTTGGAGGAGATGGACACTTTCTTCTTTGAGGATTTTCTGTACAAAGTCTAGCAAGGCTTTGTTCTTCTGGGTGAGCAGGGAGGTCCATACTGCCCTGTAGATCACGGTGTTGTCCTCGCTGGCCACCTGCCCGCTGGGGTTATCAATCACCCCCACACGCACACTGCTGCTGGCCCTCTGCCCGAATATGTACACACACACACACACACAGAGTTAGAGAGCACTCAGCCTAGCAATAATTTATTACGAACTGCACTGCATTCATTTACATAGCACTTTTATCCAAAAGTGAGTCCACAGATTTGAATGTGTCCGCAGTGGGAATTGTACCCGCCCCTCTACTGTTGCTGGTTCTATGCTTTTATTAACTATGACATGCTGCTATGTATTTTATCTTTATCAAGATTTTACTTGTTTAAAATGTTTCATTTCATTACAGTGTTATAATGATTATGTCGAAACAATACATATATTTTTTGCATCAACAATTGTGAAAGACGTCTCTCCAAGGATGATACCCAAAATCTTGGAAGTAAAATGTGATGGTTAGTCCAAGTATATTGCCTAATCTAAAACGATGTTATGAAACTTTGAGTGCTGTAGTATATCCAATTCAGTTAGCCATTTTGAAAGATATATCTTAAATATTTTGCTGTTGGATTACCTACTATTGAAAATAGTAAATTTTTAAGAAATCATTCATTTGAGTTTTTATGAAGAAATAAATATTCAAAAAGTTCACCATGAACATATATTTTTGTTGAAAAGTTGTGTGGTGAAAGATGTCATATAACAAAACGAGAGCACAATAAAAAGTTGCTAATAAAAGAATTGTTGAGTAATGAGTACAGACCATTTGTAGTTTTGTACTAATAGTTTGTAAACTTCCCCACATACTTGTGAAAACAGCAAAAGAAAGGTGACAAATGTTTTTTTTAACTAGGCCTATACAAACAACGTTGTCCGTGTCCTTGAAATGACTGTGCTAACAGCATATTTACTGTGAGACTACATGAGTTGCCTTGATAACATTCTGTCATAAATACTACACCTTTGTATGCCTCAATAGCATGCAGTAGCCAGACCTTCACCACTCTGCGTATGGTATTTTTTCATATCTGTAGTACAGCGAGGTATAACCCCTGGCTGGATTTCAAACCCACCATGGAATATTATCTGGATGTTTATCAGAGATCAACAACTTTTGGCTTTTTTTGTTTGTTTCTGGCCAAGGTGAAATGAGTCCCATGTGAGTTCGACATTTTCATTCCATCAAAGATTCTCAATGGCGACTGGATAGTAATTAAAGTCTAGGGCATGCCTACCTTCCTCGACTACATAAAAGGCTACATTTGCATTGGTGAGGGCAGGCCACTGCAGCCCAATTAATTTGGATTCCTAAATCATATTGACATGACTAGAATTATTTTAGAACTTTATATATACACACACACACACACACACACACACACACACACACACACACACACACACACACACACACACGTATATATACACCTACATACATATGTATATTAATTGTCATTCATTCTTAGATAAAACTTTGGCCAGTGAAAACTTGTCCTTTAAACACTTTTGCTGTGTTTACCTAAGAAAAGTGAAAACGTACAGTAGAGTACAGGCGTAGAATCTCACCATGTGTTTTAGTGCATTCAGCAGCAGTCTTCTCCCTGAGGCTTTTTCAAAATCCCCAATGATCCACACAGTCACTCCATTAATCCCATCCTCGTCTGGAGAGAAACATCAATTACTGAACAATACAATATTACAAATAGGGTGACATTTCTGACAGTAGAAAAAACGTCCATTGTCAGAATGCACTGAATCACTTCAAGTAGTCAAATACACGGTGACTCAGCCAGTCTTGACATAAAATGGAAAGCGGGAAAAGATGAAAGTATTTCTGCAACATTTCTCACAGTTAAGAAGGATCTCAATCTTAAAGCTCCAGCTTGCTTATACGGTAATATTGCTAATCCCTTAAAAGGGTAAGTTATGTGAAAGAGAGCGGGAGACTGAAAGAAAGAACACTAAATCAGAAGGATATTGCGCCACATGTTAGGGTTTACTGCTTCATTCCCCTGCGTTGCCCTCCTCAGCCTCGCAGCTTCACTTGGCAGCACCAGCCCCACCCTGACTGTCACAGCGCTCCCCGAGCAGAATGCAGTAGAGCTAGGTTAAGACTGGACCATAGAATGACTGGCCCACTGGCCTGGTGCCAAATCGCTAACCGGGGCGCAGTGCAATTAACTCAGACCAAGCACTGACTGCTTCCCTAAAGGGCAATTTTACACATCCGTGGATTCATAATAAAATGGCGGCATTTTCTCAGAGTGTGACGATCCGCCTGGTGAGATTAGATGTTCGACGAACAAGCACGCCACAGACTTTCACAGTCTCGTTCAGGCTGCTCAGCTTTGTTAAAACAAATCATTTACACACTTGTTTCAAGTATACTGAACCATAAAGCAATATTTTTCATTCAATGAAAGAATAAAAGAAGCGGCAATAAAACTGTGAGCTATAAAATAAATGATACCCTGCCTCTTACCATTTTTTGTGAAATACTTCATTCTTTTTGCAATGACAGCAGTCTTGTCCTTGGAGTCCAGATATGAGAACATGGTGGTGTCCTCCCACTCATCTGCAACTGAAAGGATACATTTTCCAACCTTAACAGTGATTAAACATAATTGACTCTGTGTGCACGCTTACGAAAAACAACAGCGTTGTGTTACCTGGAGAGGCTGTAAGGTCCAGATATGTCCTGTCAGTGCTAAGAACCAGAGGATTGATACGTGGCACCACATTGGGTTGGTCCATAAGATGGTCTACCACATCTGTCCCTTCAGTCAACTGGCCCTTATCAAATTATGTAAAGAAACTTTGTTATTTCTGTAACATATTTAGCTCAATCAAAATAACTAATGATGTGCCAATTCTCAAATTTAATAATGACTTTGATAAATAGACAACAATATTTTCTTGTTATTCTGTTAGGTGGTGAAAGATTTTCAGACCACAATACCTACTAAGTTCTTACCATATAGACAGACCTCTGGAAGAAGTTGGTGGTGTCCATGATGCGCTGTAGTATAACTGTCTCGAGATCATCTGGGTCCATCTCCTCAGCACTGAGAGGGACTCCGTTGAACAGAGCAAGAGGCAAGGAGCCCAAGCCACTCTTCTTGTAGAACAGTGCACCTGCCTTTTATCCGTAACACAGACCCAAATCAGAGTTTAATGGATCTTCAAGCTATTTAATTAGGTTTTCTGTTTTATATGCACCTTGTGCTATGTATAGTAGATTACACGTATTCATCTTCCTAGAATACTAGCACATTATGTACCTTTACAATCCAGTACTAAAATGTATTTAATTGGGATTTTCCTTCACTGATCTACACCAAGTATTACATAAAGTACATGACATACAATATAATACGTACAATTACTTTTGTGTCCATTCTTTAGTGTCGTATGTGTTGCTAATCAAACATAATCTGTAGTTTTAATACAACTAAATGTACAGATTATGAGAAGTGCAGAATGAGGTGCTGCAAACAAAAAACCCACACTGGACTAACAGTATCTAGTTTCTGTGGAGACGTGTTCTTAGTAAGGTCATTTGTCAGAAAGCTCAACTATTGAAGTGATTTGCCTCTGAATGGAAGCATGCAGAATATTCACTATTTCTACACAAATAAATTTAAAAAAGTTGATGGAGGTGAATATTTATGAAATGAGCTGTAGGTGTTAGAGAGATATCTAATTAGTAGGCTATTTCAATTAATTCGTAACATTATTATAAGGTTTGCAATATTTCCATATTGACATACAACTGCAAACAACAAACCTTTATTCCGAAAATACCCCTAAAACATTCTCACATTAATTAACTCTACCTTCACTAACATTAATCCTTGGGGATTTCCGTATCCATGCCGACTCTGCGTTTCTGACACTAATTCACAACCTTAGCTCAAGCCCCAACACAGGTGGTCTCGATTTTGTCATTAATGACTTTACTTCCACAAAGAATCTACAGGTGAAGTACATTGTACTGCTTGACAAAGGTTGTCTCACCACACTTTACATTCCTTCCACGCAAATAAAGTCCAAGAGTTGATTTCCAAACTGGAAAAACATTGACCCAGCCAGCCCGTCAGAGGACTGTGTCCTCCAGCTATTTTTTGGTGGATTCATCTGTGGAGATGTGTAATAAATCCCTGAGCTGTATGCTTAACCTCCATGCCCCCGTCAAAACATAGGATGTCGCATTTGCTCGCTCAACTCGCTAGTTTACTACTGGACTGAGAAAGATAAAAGCTGTTGGACGCATGCTAAATGTTGTCTCAGAGACTAAGGCCTTGCCTCAGCGTCGACTAATGAGCCTTTTAAAAAGGCTCTGGGTCCTACTTCAATGTCCTAAAAAAGGCACTGTCAGAATTCTACCCCAACCTCACCAATTAAAAAAAACTAGAAACAACGTGTTTTTCACAACTATTCTAAAACCCATTCCCAGTCATGTGTTCCCTATGCGAACAACATAACCATCCATCTCTCTGGCTTCCTTAAAGCCACCAAGTCTGGTAGGGGAAAACCAGCCTAATAACATGTATTGCAAAACCCTCAAACCTAGTAGGGCCCAACCTTTATTCTCCAAAGTACCGTTCAAAATAAATCCATCCTGGACATAGACGTTCAGGTCAATAACAAACCAATATTCATCTCCAAGAACATTCCAATCTCAACAAGCTGTTAAAGAAGTTTAAGTCAGGCTCCCTAATGATCTGCTGTTGGCGTCTGGTGCAAGGTGTCTTGCTAGGTGGTTTCTGGATCATGGACCCATCAGGTCACCTGCAGTGTCACGATGCGTTGAGGAGAGAAGGGCACCCAAAACCATCTGCTGCCCTCCCCATTACCCACTCCACCATTGCAAAGCTTTCTCATACTGAGTCTCCAATCTGGATTTTAAAAAATTGTGAGGTCCCTCTGACCTTCCACAACTACATTAAATATGCAGTCTGGGAAAGTTGCAATTAAAAATAAAAACTTTTTCAAAACAGCTCAGATTTTCTTTTAGCAATATGTGTAATGTAATGCTATTTATATATGCATAATCTATGAGTAGAATCATTATCATCAGTTAGCCATGAAATTCAGAGTTTACAAGCAAGTGATTTTGATGACATATGGCTTCAAATTGGCACATACTCCACATGACTTAGCACACAATATTCTGGAACCTCATGTCAAGCAATAGCCTGCTCATATACTTCTCTAGGGTTCCTGTTTGACCACCTCCTGCCTCTGAAATGCTCTCCTGCACAACCCGAAGGCACAAAAACCTGCCTTTGTAGGACGGTATTTTGTTGTTGTTTGATGTAGCAGTGCCAAAATATTCCTAGTTTTTGTCTATTGTAGTCAGCTGTGTTTGTGCCATTGGCGCTGTCCAGTTATGTCCTATTCTGTACAGCTTTTATTTTGTTAATGCACAAACCTTTGCAATTGCTTTAAATGAATATGCCATTATGAATCTAATGAATTATTACTACTACTATTAAGTTCAAAAACTATAGAAGTGAGAAACCCGCTGTCCGACAACCATACCTTTCTTTTGTCATCATACTCCGAATCCTCCCCTAGAATCCTTGATGCACTGGCTTTGGGGAAATTCTTCTTGATAAATGCCGACACTGTATTGACAGACAATGTCTCGCCAATTTCCACTTTGTGATACATCTGCAAGTGCAAAAATAGTTCAATGAGTCTTGCACTTTCACTGTTCATCACGTCACAGGCACTGTCGATAACTTCAAGCCCTGCCTAGAGAGACTGACCCGCAGGCAAACCCTCCTCACCAGTCTAGTCCAATAATGTCTGAGACAGAAGCACAACGGGTAAGAGGGCGCCATTATACAACTACGAAACATCAAAGAGACATGAGCTTTCAGAAGATTGGCCTTAAATAATTACACAGGAATGGGAGTGCTTGCTGGGAATGGGAGAGATTTACATGCATGAGATACTTACAGACACCATAGACATGAGGGCATGTGATAAATCGTACTCGTCCGCAATGTAGTTCAGAAGCCGAAAAAATGCAACTCCGGCGTCCACACTTCCATCGACTTTGTCGTCAGTATTGACGACAAACACAAATCCAATTCTTAAAGAAGCAGAAAAATGCTTTGTTTCAATAGGCTGAGAAAATGTGAGTCACCGTCTGGTGGAGTTGACAGGTGCAAAGAGAAACGCGTGCAGCAGCTCTCTGTCTGCAGCCTACCTGAGAGGGATCTTGTGTTTGTAGAAGAGCTCTGCTAATTTTACAAGCTCAACACTCTCTTCCTGAACTGGGTCAAGAAACAGTACCTGAAAACATTGAAAAAGAAGCCAAGCTGAGTTCTCAGCTAGAAAGAACATACTTAAAAGCAGGTTTACTTTGAAATGTAGCCCAGACTATAATGGTTGCTGGACAGATAATGTATTTGCAAGTGCAATACATTTACCTGAACAGACCACTAGGTATAAAAGTCCCTCAAATACTGGTACAAACTGTTCCAGTGGATTTGTCTCACAACACCTCCCCGATATGTCCTTTCGTGTGCTCTCCTCCTGGGACTCACCAAGTTAAAGAAGTTCCGTCTTATCTGGCGGATCACACCAGGAAACGTGGCTCTCAGGAGCTCCTGGACACCTGAGGGCCAGCTGCGATACATGGAGTCTGTCTCAATGTCATTAATCCACTAGGAAAAAGGAAGCCGAAGGAAAGCAGTTTGAGTCTGGGAGGTTACTTTCCTCTTAAACTAGATATAAACTAGGTATAAGTGTCCTCAGGTTCAAATTTATCAGAGTAAAGTACTACAGTAAAAGCATAGTGTATCTGCATTTCATTTGAATCTGGTACTTTAATACTCAAATAAGCCACACTTATATCAGCCAGAGAATATTGGAAATTTGTTAACCTCAATATCGTATACATCAGCAATTTACAGTTAGGGTCTTGAAAATGATGAAATCCATTCATCGCTACAGCACTCCATCAAATATAACCTAAGCCGCAGCTGATATATGATACTACATTTGCCCCTAGTGGAAAGTGAATGGGAGGTTAGATACATGTACAGACTGCAGGATAAGGAGCGAGGGAACGAGACAAACTGTAACTAAATAATCCATTACAAGCCAAATTGGCACTAACAACACACTTCTTTCCGAACTCAGAGAAACCTCACTGAGAAACAGAGCCACACTAGCATACTAATGCAGCTTAATGTTTTTCCTCAGGATGTGGTTCTAGCGACAACGCTGCTAAAGTTAGGTGAGGAAAGGTAAAGGCTAGGTAAAAGTTAGTAACAAGAGCTAACCAAATATCCTCTCAGAGTACGTAGCACATTTGAATCACAAATTTAGTCAACCAACCCCATTATTCTAACAGGGAAAAGATTTAGAATAGAAAATCTGTAACGTTCTAAACAAACACTCCCATCTCTCTACATACAAGAATGGATTGTTATAAATTTTTTAAAGACAGACAAATAGAATGCATAAACTATATTAAATAAAGCCCACATTTTGTACCGCATTTTACAATATGAATTAAAGTTTGAAAATGTTTTTTTATTTTAATTGATAGTCTTCCTTGGCCTGCTGCCCAGAGTATAATTTTGTTTTTTGGCAGACTGAGACTCGAGCAATAGTCTGATGACTGATCCTCTAATCCAAACCATGATGCCAGCACTCAAGACAATGCTGATCTGGTCCAGGAGAGAAAAAAAGAATCCCTTTCCACAGGACGGTAAATGTTGGCACAGGTTCATCTTTGCCCCTCACCGTTATAGCCGGATGGCGGATGTCTAAAGCATAGTTTTCCTCCGCGGGATTCATGGGCAGTCTCAGCAGCTTGCCTAGATTGTCTCCCTTAATGCCCAGGTTATGGAGGCCCTCCAGGATCTTGGCTTCACCTCTG
Source organism: Esox niger (assembly GCA_016801105.1). NCBI lineage: Eukaryota > Metazoa > Chordata > Actinopteri > Esociformes > Esocidae > Esox > Esox niger. The sequence continues at coordinate 96,915 of JACXGJ010000437.1, forward strand.
ATGGTGTCCAAGATGCTACCAACGACAGAAAGAAAAATCACAGGTCAGCTTTTAAATCCCTCCCAATCAAGGCAGCTGTCAACGTTACGCTAGACCAGCTCTGACCTGCAGCAGGGTCACTGTGGGACGCCAGTGCCGAGACAACCCAGGGAGAGAGTGGGAGAGCTGACAGCCTGACTGCTGATCCACCCTGCTGAGCGGAGCAGAGTGGAGCTCATACTGTACCTAAAGGGGTTGTGGACGTCCAAATCAATGTGCAGGCCGTTAATGAACAGGCCTCCATCTCCTGGGTGGATCCCCATGGTTTCACTTAGCCCCTGGAACAGAGACTCTGGGCTATTAGTCCGCTTCCAACTGAATTCCACATCATCTCTAAAGCATTGTTAATGTGACAATGTGGCAATAAGTAATGACTGACAACTAAGAAAAAAGTACGAAGGATGTGAGAGTCAATATGAATAGATCCCTTAACAGATTATGAGAGATCCCATTATAAACTCAAGTGCGCACACTTATGATATCACACCTTTTGGTTGTCCTCAATTTCTTTTCTCATCTCTTGGTTTACAGCCACTCTCATAAGTGATCTGTGGGAACAGTAAACATGCAAAGTCACCATAGGTATTTTCTTCTCCCCATCCCAGCAGAGCAATAAAAACCTTGTTTTAATCTTTAAAATCTGTGGGCCTTCAGACAGTATATCTGCAGCTGACTTTCTGTAAACAAAAAGCAGACTGCTGAATCAGCACCCCTGAGTTCTTGCTCATAAGAGCTGTCTAAAAAAGTTACATTTCAGGATCGTATTCGAGTCTACAAGCTAGTGAGTATTTCATTTGAAACGTATTTATTCTGACAGAATGTGTGAAGAGTATTAAATTGAAATGGTGTGAGGTGTAAAGCTTTACCTGGCTTTGCTGGGGAAGTTCTGACTGAGGTCTCTCATAAGCTTCAGAGCATCAAACCTTGGCACAGACATGATGCTGGCGGCTGCCTGGAAGCTTAGATCTGCAGAATGAAACATTTCACATTTCATCAAAGGTTGAAATAATCTTACATTGAACCAGTTTATTATTTTTCTTGGAAAGGTAGATAATCTTAGAATGGTACAGTGCTTCCTGAAAATGTTCAGTGCATGAACATACAACACTCTGTGAAATGCTGTGGCCTGGAAAGTCAGTATACATCATCAGAGCTATTTTTATTTTCTTAGGACATTATAACATGCAGTGTTAAAGCTAAAGTGTGTAGTTAGCACAGTCCATTTCCATTCCAATGAACACAATCACAGCAAACCTCTAGAGACCACAATCTTCGACTAGTTATCCTCAAGCGTTATAACAAAGAACTGGCAAAGATATATATATATATATTATATTTTTTTCTAAATTAAAACTAAACTATGATAAGTATACAATATAATGGAGTGTGTCTTCCGATTACACGACCGGACGGGGCAGCTGATGTGTTAAGCATACCCTGGAAACTACTCATTTTTATAGAAACGTAAATGAATGAATAGAATCTAAAAAAACAAGGAGGGAAACATTAGCCCGCCTGGAAGGATTAGCCTGATTAATTCTGTAGTTATATTGCAGTTTACATACCTACTTTTGACTCTACTGACTGATATTTATTAAAGCTACAATAATTTATTTTTACAGTGAACAGAAGTTGAGGGGACATTAAGACTTTATCTTTAAGAAACGATTACAATAAATGATAACTAAATCCAAACTGGTTTTCATGCAAGTTACTAAGAGAATGTTTAAAAAGTATGATGCAATTATACAGATTATGAACCCCCATTTTCAGTGGATTATGGAACCTTTTTTAAAGTATCATCCTTTCTAAACGAAAGCTTACAGAGTAGGATTACAATTACTACTAGAAGAGGCAGAACATATATTATAGCCGATAATATGGCTAAACTGCAATGATGAGGATAAACCCATTTTCTGGATAAAAAAGCTATTAGTTTATGAATTATATTATGAATAAAAACTGTAAAATTGTCAAACAAGTAATGAATAGAGATTTATGGAAATATTTGTTAAATGCAAAATTATGACAGAATCTGAAAATTATATTAATAATAGATTATTGCATAATTGTCAGACACAAATTAAAAACAATAAATGGCTAAAAATTACCAGCATACAGTCCTCTCCAAAAGTATTGGAATGGCAAGGGAAATTCCTTTGTTTTTGATGGTCACATTTGGGTTCAAGATCAAAAGATACATATGAATTTCAGCTTTAATTTCCTGGTATTCACATCTAGATGCGTTAAACAACTTAGGACATATCACCGTTTGTATTAGACCACAGCATTTTTAGGTGAGCAAAAGTAATGGAATAAATCACCTTAAAGTGTAATGTAACATGTAATACTTGGTGGCATAACTTTGCTTGCAATAACTGCCTCTAACCTGTGACCCATCAACCTCACCAAACTGTTTCTTTTCTTTTAACACAGATTCTTTCAGTTCTTGTTTGTTTCGCAGTGTTTCTCCCTTCAGTCTCCTCTTAAGGAGGTGAAATGCATGCTCTATTGGGTTAAGGTCAGGTGATTGATTTGGCCAGTCTACAACCTTCCACTTTTTCCCTGTTGAAGTCCTTTGTTTTGTTAGCAGTGTGCTTTGGGTCATTGTCCTGCTGCATGATAAACTTCCTCCAGATTACTTTCAATGCACTTCTCCGTAAATTAGCAGTGAACAACAAAAACAAAGGAATTTGTCTTACCATTCCAATAATTTTGTAGGGGACTGCATATCATAAAATATAGTGCCTTCGGAAAAATCTTTTCAGAAATGTTCCTATTTTTTGTTATGGACCTAAATTATAATTGATTATATACAGTCCCCTCCAAAAGTATTGGAAAGGTTAGGCAAATTACATTCGGGTTTAAGATCAAAAGATGAGTATGGGACAAGAGATCAGAATTCTAGATGTGAATACCAGGAAATAAAAGTTGAAATTCTGAACACTGATCTCTTGTCCCATACTCATCTTTTGATCTTAAACCCAAATGTCTTCAGTGACCAACAAAAACATAGGAATGTGCCTTGCCGTTCCAATACTTTTGGAGGGGACGTATGTATGTATGTATGTATGTATGTATGTATGTATGTATGTATGTATGTATGTATGTATGTATGTGAATATATATAATATATACTAATATTTATATATTAGCGACAAACGGAAATATCTCTAGCACATAAGTATTCAGACCCGTTGCCATGACACACCAACATTTAGTTCAGATGCATCCTGTGTCCTTTGATCTTCCTTGAAATGTCACTAGAAGTTGGTCCACCTGTCACACATTCAATTGATAGGACATATTTTAAAAAGAATGACAAAATGTCCCACACTTCACAGTGTATATCAGAGCAAAAACCAAACTATAAAGTCCAGTGATCTTTCTCTTTTCTCTTGACCTCTAGGTCATAAAAATATAAAGAAAGCATTGACATTTCCAAGGAGCACAGTGAGCGCCATCATTGTGAAATGGAAGTTAGGAACCACCAAGACCCTTAGTAGAGCTGGATGTCCTGCCATACTAAGTAACTGGACAAGAAGGGCCTTGATCAGGGAGGTGATCAGAAACGCCACAGTAACAGAGCTTCAGTGTCTCTCTGCATAGATGGGAAAACCTGCCAGACGGACAACCATCTCTGCAGCACTCTATCAATCAGGCCTTTATGGTACAGTGGCTAGATGAAAGCCACTCCTGAGTGAAAGGCATATCACATGCTGCCTGAAGGACTCTGAGAGTATGAAGCAAAGATTTGTGACTTTTGAGTCCCACTGAACAGAACTGCAAAGTTCGTAGAGGCATACTGAAGACCTGATCGCTGCAAATGTGTCCGCTACAAAAATAATTAAGTATCTGAATACTAACATCAATCAAAGGAAAATACAATTCAAATTTTTAAGTTTAACTTTTTATGGCAATCTCTGAATAAATGGCACAAATAGAATGCTGTTTCACAAGACACGTAAACCTAAGTAAAATAGTAGAAAAAACTGCAAAAATAAATGGTAAAACGTAAAACCAAGTAAAACATTGAAGATGGAACAACAAAGTAACATTTACATGGACCCCCCCCCCCCCAAAAAAATGTATCTAGGTTTGACGACCATATGTACTTTGCCTTCAAAATGGTGGACTGGTCCTTGTGATTATAGGTGTGCTTTCTTCCATATCTGTCTGGATATCGGGCTGAGTATGGTTCGCACACCCTTAAGAAAATCTCTTTTGGTTAGGATGGGGAAGTTGTCCTACTGGAAGCAGTCGTTTTAATTACAAATGCTTCACCTTTTTGTGGATGGTACACTTGTACTTTTTATTTTGAATCCTCCAGTAAGGGCCATAATTATTATGGTGGGGATTTTTTAAATTCTAAACCAATAAAGAGAATACATTCATATTTTGTATTTGACAGTCTATGCTGTGCCCAATAATACTACTGATTGCTTAACTCAGCTCAAGAGTCAAGTGCTATGACTTTCACTCCGTTCTAATTAATCAAACTGTCATTGCAGCAATCCTCATAGTCAGTAAGTGGCACTACCATGCAGAGCTAGGACTTTATTGTGAATGCTCCATGTGACCGGAACCTAAGCAACAAATTACGGCAGCCTTTCTCAAACTTGATTTGTGCAAGGGACCGCAAATGGGTTCCTTACAGCGGGAACCAATTGCATAAATGATAAAATAAATAAAGAAATGATATTGACCAGCCCTATTTCTTTTATTAAACACGAAAATGTTTCTTACAATCTCAACTACCTCAGCTGAAAACAGAATTAATTATTTTAACAAAAACAAGCAGCCTTGTGCAGAGCACTGAGAAGACAAAAACCAGCCCACATTATTTTAAACCCATACATTTTCCTAGATTAATTTATACATGTCACCGCTTAAATATACACAGATCAGCCATAACATTATGACTACTGACAGTTGAAGTGAATTACACCGGGAATCATGTTATCATGACAAGTGAACATTCTGTCCTCAAAGTTGTAGCGTTAGAAGCAGGAAAAATGGGAAGCATAAGGATCTGAGCAACTGACAAGGGCCCAAATTGTGATTGTTACACAACTGGGTCAGAACATTTCCAAAACTGCAGGCCTTGTGGGGTGTTCCCAGTCTGCAGTGGTCAGTACCTATCAAAAGGGGTCCAAGGAAGTAAAAGCAGTGAACCGGCGACAGGGTCATGGGCGGCCAAGGCTAACTGATGCCTGTGGGGAGCGAAGGCTGGCCCATGTGGTCCGATCCAACAGACGAGCTACTGTAGCTCATATTGCTGAAAAAGTTAATGCAGGTACTGATAGAAAGGTGTCAGAACAGAGTGGATTGCAGTTTGTTGCATATGTGTCTACAATAGATATGTGAGCGTCAGAACTGGACTACAGAGCAATGGAAGAAGGTGGCCTGGTCTGATGAATCACGTTTCCTTTTACATCACATGGATGGATAGGTGCGTGTGCCTTCCTTACTTGGAGAACACATGCACTATGGGAAGACAGGATGCACTATGGGAAGAATGCAGGCCGGTGTAGGGAGTGTGATAATTTGGGCAATGTTCTGCTGGGAAACCTTGGGTCATGCCATTCATGTGGATGTTACTTTGACACGTACCACCTACCTAAGCATTGTTGCAGACCATGTGCACCCTTTCATGGTAACTATATTCCCTGATGGCATTGGCCTCTTTCAGCAGGATAATACACCCTTCCACAAAGCCAAAATGGTTCAGGAATGATTTGAGGAGCACAACAACGAGTTCAAGGTGTTGACTTGGCCTCCAAATTCGCCAGATCTCAATCAAATTGAGCATCTGTGGGATGTGCTGGACATGCAGGTCCGATCCATGAGGCCCCACCAAGCAACTTAAAGGACTTAAAGGATCTGCTGCTAATGTCTTGGTGCCAGATACCACAGCACACCTTCAGAGGTCTAGTGGAGTCCATGCCTCGACAGTTCAGGGCTGTTTTGGTGGCAAAAGGGGGACCTACACAATATTAGTCAGGTAGTAATAATGTTATGGCCAATTGGTGTGATGCACAATAATGATCATCATTAAGATGATGCTCCTGTCAGCTTCATGCTTCTTACTGTTTTGTGTGGTTGTCAAGTGCTCCCTCTCCCATATTTAATAGATTGATAGTGGTTTTACAAACTTTGCATCTACTTAAAACACCCAGTTTGTTAAGTGATCATTATGTAGCCAAAACTTCGTTAGTAGGTACAGCAGATCGCAAATCTTGACTGAAGTGATTGCCAGTTGATGAGCGGGAAGGGAATACATGGACGCTGAAAAATTAAGTAATCTAACCATAACAATACGCAATACAGGAAATGAGTGAAATAACCTGATAAAGAAGAATACTGCATGGAAAATACATTTTGATAAATGGTAACAATTTTAAATGCTACAAAACTCCCTGATAATCTACAAAAAATATATTCCATGTCTGGAATATACATTTTAAAATCCCATGATATTCCAGAAATTCCATGACCTGTGGGAACCCCAGCCTTATAATGGTTTTGGGAAGTTCATAAAAATGTCTGGGAAGACAAGCAAGTAATAACCGACAGTAGAGATCACTGCTTGGCTTTTAATAGCAATTTTGCCACACTCCCTTTGAAATGCATGAAAAATATGTCACACCATTAATTAAAGGGGTCACAACTGCTAATTGCAAAATAATGTATAGTCAAACGTGTAGGAATGAAGTAGAAATCACACTGTGAGCCAACCGCTAAATAGCATCAGTGGTTACTCGCATACCTCCGCTTCTGTGAATGAATGATCAATGCAATCATTGGGACTTTTTCATGAGGGATATGGAAAAGTCTGTGGACCTCGGTTTGAGAAAAGCTGCATTAAGGGATTTTCCTATTCAGGTCTGGTGATCTGGAAAAATGTGTAGCTTGACGAGTGCTTCAGTACCTTGAAGCTCCCAGACTTTGAGAGGGGCCATGTCATTGGTGCTTTCCAACAGATACTTCCGGAGCTCCCCAAGCTGCTTCTGCAAGTCTGGATGTGATTTTCTGTGATGAAACAAGGGAGAAAGAGATTTGGTGAATATTAATTAATTATCACACAGATTCAGTTCGGGCCGGATATAAATGGACACTGACACAAGTTTTGTTATTTTGTCTGTTTACCAAAATATATTTAAGTCACATTTAAATAATGTGGTTAAAGTGCAGTCTCTCAGCTATAATTTGAGGATATTCACATCCACATTGGAGGAAGGGTTTAGGAAATACAGCTCTTGGATTTGTAGCCCCCTTTTTCAAGGGACCAAAAGTAATTGGACCATTGACTCATAAGCTGTTTCAAGGATAGGTGTGGACTTTTCTTTTCCTTATTTGTTCATCAATTATGCAGCTTAAAGGTTTGGAGTTGATTCCAGGTGTGGCAGTCACATTTGGAAACTGTTGCTGTGGTCAAAAATGTGGTCAAAGGAGCTGTCAATGCAAGTGAAACAAGCTATCCTTAATTTGCTAAATAAATCCATCAGAGAGATAGCAGGCACATTAGGAGTTTGGTTCATTCTGAGAAAAAAAGAACACACTGGTGAGCTCTGCAACACAACAAGGCCAGGACGTTCATGAAAGACAACAATGGTGGATGATCGTAGGAATAATCCATTGTAAAGAAAAAACCCTTCCCAACGGCCAGCTAAGTAAAGAACACTCTCCAGGAGGTAGGCTTCATTATCCAAGAATATAAACGCTAGATTAGCCTAATCCAAAAACATCTAGAAAAAGACAGCTTAGTACTGGAACAGCATTCTTTGGACAGATGAAACTAAGATCAGCCTGTACTATAATGATGTAAAGAAAAAGTATGGAGAAGGCTTAGAATGAATCATGATCCGAAGCATACCACATCTGTAAAACATGGTGGAGGCAGTGTGACAGTATGGGCATGCATGTCTTCCAATAGCATTTGGTTAATCATGTTTATTGAAGATGTGACAGGAGATAGAACCTGGCAGATTAATTCCTGAAGTGTATAGGGATGTCTGCTCAGATTCAGCCAAATTCAGGAAAGTTGATTAGATGGCGCTTCACTTTACAGATGGACAATGACTCAAAACATTCTGCTAAAACAATCCAGAATTTGTTTAAGGCAATGAAGTGGAATATTCTACAATGGCCAAGTTAATCGCCAGATCTCAATCATGCGTTTCACTTGCTGAAGACAAAACTTAAGGCAGAAAGACTCATGAACAAACAACAACAGAAAACAGCTGCAGTAAAGTTCTGGCAAAGCATCACAAATGAGGAAACCCTTGGTGATGTCCATGTTTTCCTGACTTCCAGCAGTCTTTACCTGAAAAGGATTCTCAACAAATGAACATTTTATTTATGACTGTAAATTTGTTCAATTACATTTGAGCCCCTGAAATATGGGGACGGTCTATGAAAAAGGTTTCAATTCCAATATTTTCATTCAACACTTTGAATTAAAGCTGAAAGTCTGCATTTAAATTGCATCTCAGTTGTTTCATTTCAAATCCATTGTGGTGGTTTACAGAGCCAAAATTATGAACACTGTGTCAGTATCCAAATATTTCTGGACCAAACTGTACATGGGGAACAGCTGCACATTTCAGAAACTGGTATAACTGCCTAAAAACACTCTAGAGACAGTTTTGTACTGTCAGTGTGCACCTTTTAAATTCTCTCCATCACCCATATGACAATGCCCTTGCTATAACTCTATCCATATTTTCTTTACTCAGAGTAGGACAGGTGTTTGACAGTCCAACACTGTCGGAGAGGATTATGCACACCGTAATTTTCCCAGAATGTGCAATTCGTACCCTTTGAACACATACAAACATATACTTACTTCAATTTTCCAAAAAGAAAGCCCTGTACTTCATCAATATCATCCTCTTCAGTGTTTATTGCTCCTTGGTAAAACAAATAGAGAAAATTACCCCCCATAAGACTCTTTTATTAGGCTCTATTGAATATATTTAAATATAGCATTGTCATTCACAGAGTATAAATTAGTAAATTCACCTTTTACTTGTGTGTCATCCACAGCTTTGTATTCAGTGCTTTTTATGGCCAGTTCAACACCATATCCAGACAATAGCATTTTCTGGGGCTTTGGTTCCTGTAATACAATCAAGTACAAGGAAATTAGTAATATAATTCAATATAAACTCCTAAATAACTTAATTAATTATCACTAAATATTGGAGAAGTAGAAAGCCTATAATGCTTTTCCTCATGAATGGACTAACCAGTATTGTATGACAAAGGGCCTATGACTTTTAACCTCCATGGCCCTCTGAACCTTCACTATTTTTGCCACATCTTAGAGATACAAGGTATTCTGAATGTGTAGTATTTCACCTGCTCTACAGCTTGGTGAACTCAGGAACATCTCTGAAAAGAACACATTAGTGCTGCTTCTCACAGTGTCAGGCCATCGATTACTCAGGCCCCAGCTAACTTCTGGTTATCGTATTCTCTTGCTGAACACTGGCACCTAATGCAATCCATTTGTTGTACAGCCCTGACGACCTAGTCCTTTGTGGATGCTGTGCTTAAAGCTGTGATGGCCTTCCTGCTTCCATTTCATCTTTCCATAGAGCGCAACATTGAGACCATTGACCAAAATACACCGTAAAACACAAGCCTGTCCATTAGCCTATCTGAGCATTAACACCAACAACGTACAATCTCACATCTATCGAATATTGGATTGAGATCCAAATCCAATGTATTAATGTACAGTAAAACCAAACAAACAAGATTGATGAGTTATAGCAAATGAGGATCATTGGCGATACAGAGCTAATGTAAGACTTCTAAAATACATTAGGTATGGTAAAGCACTCAGTCTGTAAATACAGTTTAAAAAAGGATATCACTAAATCCTCCTTACTCACAGCTACAAAGTGACGCAGCACATAGATGAGTTTGCCCTCAGCAGCCTTTTCAGCCAGCACCTTGTGGAAGGAGCCAAACTTTTTAGTGCCAATCTCAGCGTAAAGGATCACAACTGGGACATCTGTCCTATTAAGTCCTGGATATTTGTGATCATTCTTGTACAGATATGGGTTTGGCCTGCCAACATGAAGAAATGTTTTTTATTAAACCATTTATACACAGACCTTCTATTTGAACAAAAATAATAATAATCACCATCTCATTAGTGACAATTACAAGACAGCAGATTTGTAATGTATTTGTAACAGTTTGTTACTGTTACAGTTGTGGCAAAAAGTGCCAGCACCTTGGCACTTTATCCAAATAATGCACCACTTCTTCTAGTACACTGTTGAAATTCAAAAATCATTCGGCACCCACATGTACAGTATCATTATTTGGGATGCAGTTAAATTACTTTTTTAGAAACAATGTTATTTGAAGAAAGCGCCAGGGCACCACAACTGTAGTTCTAAATAGGCTAACCCACTTCAGTAAAGGGACAGGTAGCTCTTCAGAGGAGGAGTGTAACTACCTGGCTGCAGCTGCCTTTAAGAGCTTCTTTAAGTCCTTTGTGCTGCAGCCATGTTGGCCGTGGACTGAGACAAAAGCAGGGCAAGCTTCAGGCGGAGGCTCGTCACTGGCAATCTGTGAAACACAGTAGAACATCCTTTCACTCGACACTGGTAAACAATGTCTGAACAATGTTAGGATGTTCTAAATCGACTCAATAATGCAAGATTAGCTAAGAATGTAATATCACCACACCACATTCCATTATAGTGTCACTTTTGCACTGACTGTAGAATTCAATTACAGTTGGACATTAAGGACCATGAATAACTGCTGCATAAAATGGATCCGTCTATGTACTGGAGTACACAAAGTGGGCTTGCAATTTTAACCAGTAACTGCACATATGCTACATATATTGGTTAAATGCAGCCACATGCTAACAAACCTTCTCTCTGATCAGCTTAAGGGCCATACAAAAAGAAATGATTGCTGGAGGAAAATCAAGCATTTTAGTTGGCAGAACAAGGCAGGGACAATTCATTCATGAGACGTATTTGCAATAAAATGCTTAAAAATACAATGTTATGCACCTAGGTAGCAGAGATTTCAGGGTTTACCTTTTGAGATGCATGGACAGCTGGTGAGTAGGACCTCAAGGAGAGGGCAAATTTGAGAAGATTGACCTGAAGCTCAGTCAAAAACTGGCCTGCCTTCTTGATGACCAAATTATAATATGAGCGCACAGACTCTGCAAAATAAATATTACTGAAATTAATGTCCAAATATCTTGACTTTCCCAATCAAAATAACTTAGATTCTAGACAAAACACAGATCTTTATTATTTCTGAAAAATCCACAAAATGTCTGTTTCGATCAGGTACCACCCAAAGTTCCAGTAAAGAGACAATGAAAGGGAGAGAGTGAAAACCAGCATATATATAGAAAGAATTAAGAGACCACTCCTATTTTTTCTTAAACCACTGCTGTCGTTATCACTATGGTCTTGTAATAGGACCAGCTGGATGCCAAAACAGAGCAAGTAGTACCTCAAAGGTAATTTGAATAAAAAATTATTATTCAGCATAACAAAATAGTTGAAAAGATAAGATTTCAGTAAGGCAAAGAAGGGTTCAATTCTGGTTTTACTGGCAGTGGGATACAGCGAGCGTGATGGTTGCTTCCATCCTGAAAATGTCAAAGACGGTAGTTTATAACAACAAGGTCAAGCAACCGTCATTGGGGACAACTAAACTACAGACAGGCAGAGGGCGAAAACGACAATCTACTGTCATGCAGAGCTAGAAAAAAGCCCTTCATCAATGAGAAGCAAAGAAGAGCCAGATTGAAGTTTGTAAAATACCATAAGGATTCTGCTTTGCCCAACACCTGGTCATCTAATGGTTAGACAGAGACCTGGAGAAGCCTACAAGCCACAGTGTCTCGCACCCACTGTGAAATTTGCATGAATCAAGTCAGGTACAAGGCTATCCTGGAAGAACACCTCCCTCCTACTCTGACAATGTTCCCCAAATCTGAGAAGTTTTTTCCAGCAGGACAATGATCCATGCCACACAGCCAAGTCAATCAAAGTGTGGATGGAAGACCACCAAATCAAGACCCTGTCATGGCTAGCCTAATCTCCAGACCTGAACCCCATTGAAAACCTCTTGAATTTGATCAAGAGGAAGATGGATGGTCACAAGCCATCAATCAAAGCCAAGCTACTTTAAATTTTGTGACAGGAGTGGCAAAAGGTCGCCCAACAGCAATGTGACAAACTGGTGGTGAGCATGCAAAGACTCATGAAAGCTGTGATTTAAAAAAAAAAATCTGGGTTATACCACCAAATACAGATTTCTGAATATTCCATAACATTTGTATTTTGTTGTTGAAAAATTTGTATGAATCTGTTTTCTTTGCATTATTTGAAGTCTGAAAACAGATTTTGGCCAGATGTTGTTTTCTACAAATAAAGACTCTAAATGACAATATTTTTATTTGAAATATGGGAGTTGTTGTCAGTAGTTTATAAAATAAAACAGAAATGGTAATTTTACTCAAACACATACCTATGAACAGTAAAACCAGATAAACTGATAATTTTGCAGTGGTCTCTTAATTTTTTCCAGAACTGTATGAAATAATATACACTGTAACTCAGAAAGTGTCCACATACCTCCATTTTTGTAAATAGTTAACTCCTTCACAGTATCAACAAAGTGCCAGAATTTATCATTTCCATCCTCTGCAATAAACTCACTGAACAAAGAAGAGTAAAACACAAAAGGCCATTAGTGCCAAAAGGCATGTAAGTTAAACTTCATTGAGGAAATGCAATGCCTAACATTAAGTTGCTGTATGGTCTTTTGGTAAAACAGCATTTACTACACATTGTACACCAGTAATAGTATTTTAATACGTAGCTAGAGTTGAGCAGTTCAGGTAATAACAGTGGAATTATGAGCAGTCGTAATTAAAAAGAGCTGATCTAAATGCTGAAGAATACTGTATGAATATCAAAACCAGACGGGGGAACCGAACCCACTACTCAATAAATATATTTGCCTACTGTACTATGTGGTATCCTGGAGAGACATGAGAAGTAGGTTTTGCATCTCCAGCTGTTTTTGTTAGTGTACCTTGTCTCCAAGAGGAAAGGTGTCATGCTCCACTTGGCTTTTAGACTGGCGGAGACGCCTTTGGATGTGGATTGGGCATACTGGACCTTCAGCAGGAGCAGCGACAGCAACAAGACGTTTCTCATTGTCTACAGACAGGATGGAGAAGATTGGCGTATGCGGCAATTGATTTTCGATATATAAATGAAATCAAGGTTTATATGAGTGAAATGTAACATGACCCTGTTAGTTTGTCTCAATGTGCCACGTAGCTGTGTCAAGCATTTGTTTACAGGCATTAGTAGGCAACATAACATGTGAACGAATCAACGCAGGTCGAAGATAAACAGAAAACGAAAGAACTTTGTAAAAGATAACATGGGAAAATGTTTCATGGGAAAAATGTTGAATTAACCAGGATAGAAAATGAGACTAACGTTTCATTAATGCCTTAAGTAAACAGATCATGATATGAATGAAAAATAATTCAAACAAGACTACAAGTAAAACGGTCTACGACAATTGTTACTTGTAGCTCCCAAATTAAACTCCAAACATTGACTATAAAGACATTTGTTGGGCTTAAACTGTGCCAGTCTTCCTTACCCTGGTGATGCTGTTCACAGCCATTGAGAGGTCCTTCGTATAAAACTGTGTTTGTGTTATGTTTAACAGACACGTTAAAATAAAAGTTAAATGAAATGTATCGCATAATGTATTCCCTAATGTATATTTTAAGCACAAAAATATATACGTGGCCGCAGTTATTAAAAAAGACCGTTTAGATGACAACATTTTGAGCAGGCATTCCCAAGACCACCTATATATCGTAATTCCCGCACCATCAATGGGTTTGCGCAGACATTTAAGAAAATGCTTCAAAAAAGCTGCGCCCCAGAAAGTATCAAACCAGCTCTTCGTCCCTACCAACTATTACGAGTGTTCTGTATTGTCAGATGTAGTTGACGAAACTCCGAGGGTGACTTCCAGTGTGGCAACGGGATAACCTGTAAACCTCGGGAGGACTTTAATTATACAAGTAATGCAAAATTTAAAAAAATAATAAATTGAACACGCCATTGTAATAAACATTTGCGTCAGTATATAGCCAAAGTCAAATATAGCCTAAAAAAATACAGGTGTCATATAGCCTAATTAGCACTTCTGCATTATTTAACATAAAACTCAAAAATTGTGTGGCGCTCCAGTGACCACATTGTGAAAGCCAATTGCCAAAGCCACTCCGCCAAACGCACCAGTCACGTGTTGCATGACGAAACTCGGAGAGTGGCTTCCAGCTAGTGGCAAGGCGATCAATAAAATGATCAATGAAGGGACGCTTTCATGACTGGAACGATGCAATTAATGTTCCACTTTTAATTAATAAAACCATCAGTCATTAATCAAATTAACTAATCTCTCTTGCCATTTAGAAGCCTCAGTGTCCTAAAAAAGTTAACATTAAAAGAGGTAGGCTATTCTCCTTTATAATGCCAAGTAATATCATACATAAACAAATAGACGCGTCGAATGGTACATCTATCTCTTTTTGTAGGCTATGTGAAATTGGCCAACCTCAAAAATAAAGTGGTGCCTTATGTTAGTCTATTAACCTTCGCTCGAAGGCTGCATCGTTGCACCCTCTGCTTTGGGACACTTAACGGAGGCAGCAAAAGAAAGCGCAAATAGGGCATATGGCAGAGGGCAGAGGGAAAAATGAAAGGGGTTCATTTGGTATTTACGAGAAGGCTGCATCATTTCATAGTCACTGGAACGGATAATAACAGGGTCCAATTATGTTCTAACACGAGCAGGCCTGCCATTCCATCCAGGGACACAAGGTGAGTGACTTTTACTTGCTACAGTAGTTTTTGACCTCAAGGAACGAAGTTGCCCAAACCTGCCATACCACACAGATACTGTGTACACTCTAGAAATGTGTCCGGGTTGCGTATAAATGTGTTTGAACTTGGGACAGCTTTCTCAAATATATGCTTAGGCAATTCAAAAAAAATTTAAACGAACTGATTATACGCTGGTTAATTATATTTAGTCAGTGCTTAATTAGCCCACAAGTAGAATTCCTGAACCAAAGAGAGAGAAAGTAATAAGATGGTACCTAGTTAATTTGAAACTCGGGGGACTTTTATAGTAAAACAGAAGGCTGGCTACCCCAGAAAATGCGCAAATAATAAGGTTCACAAACATGACTTAAAATGTAATATCATAAATTGTGCTGGGTGGGAATTAATCATTCCCACTTCCGATTTCATCACCATGGACAGTTCCTATGTGCCAACAGCTTACGGCACCCTAATGTATTGTATTTCTACTTGATTGGCTTCTTTTATTGGTCCGGGGTGCTGAAGCAAACTCTTCAATTATTAGTAATTCATAGACGTAGACATTTTATATTCTACTTTAATTTTGTTTCGAATGATCTAAGATCAGTTTTTTTGTTTTTTTCTTATCGTGGTTACGTTTATTATGGCATTCCTTTAATGACAATATCATCAACCTAAAAACCTTAAGTGACAGCCTATAGAGCAGCATTAGATTGGACAAATTTGCTTCCTCTTTCGATTGGCCCACAATATTGGAATGTGCTTTTTATTGTATTATTCTGTCGCCATTGGCTTTCGTTTCAATCCCTTAAGTGCTATTGGTTGAATTCTCCCTGTATAATAATAACCATTGGCAAATTGCACAGCACTAAACACACATTCACACAGCACTAAACTATAACTGTCCCTTCTGTCCGGATTTTCATAGCTTAGTTTTCGAACATTGACTGTCGATGGTCAGTCACTTGTGACTGATACGCCACAACTGAATGTAGTTTTACGAGTCATTGTTTAGGTCAGTATTTTGACACTTTCTTGTATGACTTCACAGAAACGAAGAATATGAGCAGGAACAGTGCATAACATGATCACCCGCACTGGTTTCATCATCTTCAAGTAGCCTAGCCTACAGTATTTAAACCTAAGTAAACCGCGCGATGCAAGAGGATGCTTCAGGACCCATCATACTGTAGTCGGAGCTGCAGTCGCTTAATTTCTTTATCCTACACGTCTTGGACATGAGGAAAAATCCTGACGTTTCTCCGATAGCCTACCACACATTTGGGCAATGGACTGAAACAGTCAGAACTGTTGTGCGAGATGTAAAGTTGTTATTTGCGGAAATCGAGTGAAACATTTTGAATGGCTCATTTCCAGTTGAGATTTGAGCACGGGGGACGTTGGAGTGGAGCACTGAAACACGGTTTTTAAAGTTGGTCTACCAAGGACAGAAGTAACCGGAATATGGCATGTTTTTCCAAGCTTTTCTTTTTTGTAATTATATGCTCTGGGTGATATGACTGCAGTATCCTTGAAACGTAAAGGTAGGCTACACCTGCTTATATCGGAATATGCCTTTTCGTAATTAAATAAATAAATAACGAAATCTTGTCCGTATCAACATGTGGCACTTTGAAGATCTATATTAATTATTATGATGAATCAATGAGCTATCAAGCTACTCAAAGGTTCATGTATAATAATTCACGCTAATGACATGAAAACATCTGCTTGTTATAATGGATGATAAATCCAATAAGCTGATCTTAGTACCTATTTTAGCTGTTCTTTTTGTAATGATAGGCTATCAATATATCTGTCCAGCTGGCAGCAACTCTTGCCACTTTAAGACTGGGGAAAAATTAAGAGGGGTCAGTCTACTTTCTTCCCAATATCGGACAATCGAAGACATTTACACGGAACTGGAGGATGAGAGCCCTCCCAAATCGCCGTCAAAATTCAACTTTTCTGAACGAGACCTTCAGCGGCACGTCGATTTCAACATTAAAGGAGACGATGTCATAGTGTTTTTACACATCCAAAAGACCGGGGGAACCACCTTTGGAAGGCACTTAGTTAGGAATATTCGTCTGGAGCAACCATGCGACTGCAAACCAGGGCAGAAGAAATGCACATGCCACCGACCAGGGAAAGAAGAATCCTGGCTGTTTTCTCGGTTCTCTACAGGCTGGAGCTGTGGTTTGCATGCGGACTGGACAGAGCTCACCAACTGTGTACCTGTAATAATGGACAAGAAGAAAGCTAAAAAAAATAAAAGGTACTGTATAATACTCAATTTTTCATCTACATCTATCCCTGTGTGTGTGTGTGTGTGTGTGTGTATATATATATATATATATATATATATATATATATATATATATATATATGTATTTGTATATGTATATACATATATATGTATGCGCGTGCGCGCGCGTGTGTATGTGTGAGTGAGGGGAGAGAAAAAGAATGAGGGAAGAAGAGGAATACATTCAAACCGGAGGCTATGCCGTGTGATGATAACATGAGGCCATGGTTTAGAAGTCAGTGAGGCTACATGAGTTTGTTGAACGTTTATAGGAGTCTTTGATAGAGACACATTTAAACGGTAGATGGCAAGTGCAGCAGGTGGCAATCAATCACTCAGCTTGGAGGGATATGGCAGTAGACAGTGGACGGATCAATGGAAACCTAGAATGGCGTATAAAGTTGTGTTACATTGTTCAGGGCCAGAGAAGTATTTTGTTAGTCAGGTGTGACCAATAAAACAAGCACTGTTGCATTGACAATTATATGAACCATTACGTGCCAATACTAGAACCTGATGATGCATGCCCTAGGATCAAAAGTGCTAGAAGGTGCGTTCTGTGTGATCAACGAAGTCCATTGAAAACATCACATGGTACATAGCTGGGAGGGTTGTGAAAAGTCATACGAAGTTCATCCATCTTAAGTGTGAAGAGTCTGCTCTATCATGCACTGCTATATAAACATAGCACAGAAATTAATGTAGAACATAAGGGATTTCAGTGCTGGCCAGTCACATGTTTCAGAGTCTCCCTAGAGGACAGAACACAGTCGTGCTTTCTCGGAAACATCTTCACAGCAACTATCCAGCAACTATCAAGTCTTAAGAAACGTAAAGTACTGTTATCTACGACTCTGACATTAAGTTGTTAACTACAGTGTAGCCTAATAGTTTTGCCATGGACGTATTCAAACATCTTGTATGATGGTCAGCTGGCAGGGTGTACTCCAATTTGATCTTTCAACATCTTCCGGGGATTGTTTGAAATGCAATGCAGTGAATAGTGTGGGTCATTTTGTCTGGAGTCTTCTTTTGAAAATGTCCACTTTTCAACCAATCCATTTTACTTTCTTCAAATTGTATCTAGGATGCTCACTTCTATGCCATGAATTGTGATTTGTCCTGGAAACAAATGACATTATTTTATTTTGTTAAACATTAAACATGTTTACTTTAGTTCACTTTTTGAATATTTTTTCAAATGAAGTCACCTTTATATGATGATAGTGTTTTCAATGATGGAAAGAAGTAGAGTTCTCCTCTCAGTCTTGTGTGTCTACCCATTGTCCTCATACCCAGACTGTTTAGCTATAGAAGGACTCTTACGCAGGCTGCAAGCCTCTGTCTACAACTTCTATTGTGAGATAATAGGTCATCTTCATTATGTCTCCACCTCTTTAAAAGCTGCTGTTGACCTTACCTTCAGTTTATGGTATTACAGCCCAAAGAAAAAGATTAGGGCTGCACAATTTGGAGAAAAAGTAAAATTGCGATTCTTGTGGAAAATATTGCGATTTGCGATATAATAGTGACAAAATGAATCATTAGTCTACTTCCTTCATTATGAAGAAAAATGCATAAAATACTGAAACTTTTAAATTTATTTTTGTAAACTTGAGCATACAAAGTTAAATTTACATAAAAAATGCACAATTCTGTTTCAAAATAACTTAATATTTTACAAAATGCAAAAGATTTTCGAAATAGAATTTTACAGAGTTGTTTTGCTGAACAGTACAACTGAATAAATGAAAAATACATATTGTAAGTTACAAACTGGGGCATAGTTTTCACAAACACTTAAAGTAAAATATAGATTTTTGCGGGTTGATTGAATTTAATTGATTGATATCCTCTTTCTAAAAGATTCCAACTATCCCTTCAGAGATTCGTTGCCAAAAAACAGCATGTCCACCTTGTCTGGTTTCAGACAGGAGCGATGGGCTGTTACAACATTACCGCTAGTGTTAAAAGCTTGCTCTGATGCGGAGCTTGTTGCTTGTTTGCCCAAGTATTTCTGTGCTAGTTTGGACAGCCAGAAGAAGTACATTTTATGACAGTTCCACCATTTCAGTGGATCTTCTCCATGGTCTACACAGGGCATGTGAATGTGAGTGTTAAGTTCAACAGCCACTGCTTCTCTGATCTGTACAAGGGGATCAAGTGTGGTTGACGCTGCTGCCGTTGGTAGTGTGTGTGGAGTTCTTAAAGAAACTAGCTAAGGTCTTCTTCTTAGCTTTAGTTGCAGGTGGGTGGTCCATCGTGTCCAAACTGTCCTTCTCCATCACTGCTGTGCTTTGTGCTACAGGCTGCTGCTGCTGAATTATCTAAAAAAGACCGTTTCAAAACTGTTTAATGGAATTAATAACTAGGCAAACATTGTGTGTGTGGTTGCACCTACTGTCAACTCAGAGATCACTCATTCCTTTATGGTTTGGATCTCTTCAGCACAGATGTACTGTGTTCGGAACCTTGGGTCCAGGAATGTTTTCATGTTCAGCACGTCCTGCAATTCTTCATATTTTGTGTTGAGGTAGTTCAGAATGTTTGCTTTCAATGATTTTGTTAGGTCAGTTTCCTGTGTCTCTTTTGCCAGTACTGAAGTGTTTAGAAGATGCAGAACAGGCTTCAGGTAAGATATGCTCACATAAAGCTCACCTGATAGGGCATCTGTAAAGTCCTGGAGTGGGCCAAGTGTCTTTTTAAAATTTTCTAGGACCTCCTGGTCCTGCCATGAGGGCAGTAGGTGTCACAATTTGCGGTCTGTAGAGAGAACCTTGGCCAAAGGTGGAACCCCATCGTGTTGAGCAGTCTGTCACCATAGCATGCTCTGGAAGTTTGTGCTCTCTCTGTGACTCCCTCTATGCCATTCTTTTCTTCAGATTTTCTGTTTGTGAAGTATTTTGTGGTGTAATTTTTTAAATAATCGTTTTTCAGGTTGGAACAAACATGCTAGTATCTAAAGCTAACTGAGAATAAGAGAACATTCAAGTTTGTTTAAAGACTTAAGTAAACAGTCATAATTGAATAGAATAGTATTTTAAGAAATCATATAAAGTAGTAATAAGAGAATAAGATGCTGGACTGGTTCAAGGCCGAGTGTTAAGCAGTTGGGATGAGGATTAGCACCTCTAAATCTGAGGCCATGGGTCTCAGCAGGAAACCAATGTAGTGCCTTCTCCGGGTAGGGAATGAGGCTTTATCCAAAGTAAAGGAGTTCCAGTACCTCGGGGTCTTGTTCACGAGTGAGGGAAAAATGTAGCAGGAGATTGGCCGGAGAATCGGAGTGGCAGGGGCGGTATTGCATTCGCTTTACCACACCGTTGTGACAAAAAGAGAGATGAGCCAGAAGGAAGAGCTCTCGAAAATCCGGTCACTTTTTGTTCCTACCCTCACCTATGGTCATGAAGGTTGGGTCATGACCGAAAGAACTAGATCGTGGGTACAAGCGGCTGAAATAAGTTTTCTCAGAAGGGTAGCTGGCGTCTCCCTTAGAGATTGGGTGAGAAGCAAAGTCATCCGTGAGGAACTCGGAGTAGAGCCGCTGCTCCTTTGCATTGAAAGGAGCCAGTTGAGGTGGTTCGGGCATCTGGTAAGGATGCCCCCAGGACGTCTCCCTAGGGAGGTGTTCCAGGCACGTCCAGCTGGGAGGAGGCCTCGGGGTAGGCCCAGGACTAGGTGGAAAGATTATATTTTGACACTGGCCTGGGAACGCCTCGGGATCCCCCAGTCAAAGCTGGCAAATGTAGCTCGGGTAAGGAGCTGCTGCCTCCACGACCCGACAACTGATAAGAGGATGAAGATGAATGAATGATGTTGGTTTTAGTAAGAAAAAAGTCTATAAAGAAGAACAGTAGCTTACAAGACAATACAGTATTTGGATTCCAAAAATACTGAGTTTTAATCCAGCATTTTTAGAGGTGTAAAACTAATGTAATCTATTTAAGTTACCAACTGCAAGGCGAAGTCTATGTCCAAAACAATGGACCCTGGTCCAATGATTAATCTCTACCGCTTTAACGATGCTACTGCCGTTGTCTGTTGTGACAGCGACTTGAGGATCCTCACGCAGCTCCCATGCAGCCAAAGCCTCTTTTAGGCCCAATGCTATATTCTCTCCAGTGTGATCCCCAGGGAAATACGAGGTTTGCAAGCAGCGGCTTTTCTGTTCAAAGTCATTGTCGACAAAGTGCACAGTTTGGCTGATGTATGGTTCAGTCGTCCTGCTTGACCACAGGTCCGTTGTGGTGGAATAAATCTTCACATTAGCCATTTCCACCAGAAAATCCCCACGTCATACGTTGTAAAGCTCAGGGATTGCCACTTGCGAGAAATAGTTCCCCGATGGTAGCTTGTACCTCCTGTCAAGGATGCAGATCATTTTCTGAAATCCGTTCTTACTGTGTATATGGGCACAATGTCTCTTGCCAAGTAATGTGTTATGGAGTCGGTGATACCTTTATATCTCTGTGAGCACTTGTCGTATGGCATAACACTTGTAAACATATCTGTAATTGTGTTGTGTTTTGTTAGGCTTACACACTGATTTTCAGTAGACTCTTTACTAGTCAGGGCTTTTACATTCATGTATTCATCATACCTTTCTCTGTGCTTCCTCAGGTGCTGATACAAATTTGTCATGTTACCGCGTAATGTGGCGACTTTTACTTGGCTTGTTTTACACAGTACCTCTTTTTGCTCAATTTTGCTGAGCCTGAAACCGAAATATTGCCATATGACAGAGGTTGCGTTGTTTTTGGGCAACAATCCAGTGCCCCCAGCCTGCTCGTTATAGTCCATGTTTCACGTGGCCTTCTGTCTGTAACTGTGTACACTGGAGTGTCGGTATCCCCCGGTCTACGCGCCTGATACTCACGTGACCATACACTTCACATGCGATAATGCCTAATAAACAGAGACGGGTCATATATTCTGTGGGAGTGGCTAATGAGCAGACTGCACTGCATACAGAGTCGCACTCACAGCACACCTTTTTTATTTCATTAAATTGCGCCCTTTTTGCGGTTGTGTAATCACATAATAGGTTGACATCGCGATTGCAATTGCGATTAGATTAATTGTGTAGCCCTAAAATAGATTGAGTCTACACCAAAAGCTGCACCATTTCTGCAATCACAACTACAACCTTTAGAAATTAGGATAGTTCAATAACATATTGTGTATTTCTAAGATATCCATCTTTTCATTTATCAATATATTTCAATATAATTCTGGGGATGTCAAAAACACCTATGCCCACATGACTGACTGTAGGCTAGCAGTAAGTACTGTATCTCCAGTGTTCTCTGTACATTTATTATTGAAATGGGCATCTGCAGCCTTCATTCTTAAATCATTGGACGTGATTGCCTTTTTCATGGCTGTGGCCCATTGACTCAATATGCCCTAAATTGACTGAACTACCTCAATTTGATGATGACAGCAATTATTCAAATGACAGCAGATAGAAAGTTATTTACTGCAAATACAGACCTCTGCAAAATTATCAGTTTCTCTGGTATTTCTATTCATAGGTATATGTTTGAGTGAAATTAACATGTTTGTTTTATTTTATGAACTACAAACTACATTACTCCCAAATTCCAAATAAAAATATTGTCATTCAGATTCTTTATTTGTAGAAAACAACACCTGGTCAAAATAACCCTAAACAATGCATTGTTTTCAGACCTGAAATAATGCAACAAAAACAAATGATTATTCATTTTTCAACAACAATAACCTAATGTTTTAACTAACATTGCTGGACAAATTTTTCACTCCTGTCACAAAAAGAAAAGTAGCTCTGCTTTGTTTGATGGCTTGTGACCATCCATCTTCCTCTTGATCAAATTCCAGAGGTTTTCAATGGGGTTCAGGTCTGGAGATTGGGCTGGCCATGACAGGGTCTTGAGCTGGTGGTCCTCCATCCACACTTTGATTGACCTGGCTGTGTGGCAAGGAGCATTGTCCTGCTGGAAAAAACAATTCTCTGAGCTGGGGAACAGTATCAGAGCAGAAGGAGGCAGGTGTTTCTCGAGGATAACCTTGTACTTGGCTTGATTCATGTGTCCTTCACAAAGACAAATCTGACCAATTCCAGCCTTGCTGAAGCATCCCCAGATCTTTACCGATCCTCCACCAAATTTCACAGTGGGTGTGAGACACTGTGGCTTGTAGGCCTCTCCAGGTCTCCGTTAAACCATTAGATGACCAGGCGTTGGGCAAAGCTGAAAATTTGACATGTGAGAAGATTACCTTACTCTATTCTTCTATGGTCCAATCCTTATGGTATTTTGCAAACTTCAGCCTGACTCTTCTTATCTTCTCATTGATGAAGGGCTTTGTTCTAGCTTTGCACGACTTCTGCTCTGCACCTAGGAGCGTGTTTTGAATTGTCCTCGCCATGCACTTCACCCCAGCTGCTTTTTGCCATTGTGACATTTGACGGTCATCTCAATCATTTTCACCCCTTGCCAGTCTGTAACTTTGTTGTCCCCAATGTCTGTTGCTCTACCTTTTTCTTTTGAACCTCCATCTTGAAAATTTTGGGAAGCACTCTTTGTATCCCTCTGCCAGTACAGCCAGAATTTAACCCTTCTTTTCCTCACTCGGAGCTTTACTTTTGAACTCTTCTGTCATGCTGAATAGATGTAGAAATGCTGATTCAAGAAAATTTTGGAGTGGTCTCTTAATTTTTTCCAGAGCTGTAAATACAAGTACAGTTGAAATTGAGTGCCAATGATATTTTTAAATTCTTGCTGCATTAAAGATTCTTTCAAGTGTAATCCCGAATTCTCAAGGCTGAATTTAAACAACCAAACCCAAGGATTCCAGAATCAGCATACTGTAAGTAGGGGTAAAGGCAAGCCATAGTGATTTTTTAATGGTGTTTCATTCCTATGGATAAGGGCTTCCATCCCTGTCCACTGAGATGAGTTTGCCAAAGGGCAGCATCATGCCACAAACATTCACTCTCATTGACTCGCAAACCAGCACGACACACACACACACATATACACACACATACACACACACACACACACACACACACACACCTTCACTTTAATCACTAGCTTAGTGTGGAGTTGCCAATATTAGGGGTTAGTGTTCTTATGGGTTCATGTTGAATACATATATTCAGACTTTGTGGATATTTTTGATCACTCTGTTTAAAATGTTTAAGATATTTTATTTTACACTTAAAGAGTATTTCTAAAAGAAAAGGCGGTGCAACACAGTGGTAAAGTGGTAAACATGCCTCCGTCCATACATTTTTTAAATGTGTTTTTCAAATTCTAAATACAAAAACAATAACATTCTTAATTTCAACATTTGATAAATTGTCTTTGTGCTATATTAAATTAAATACACGATTTGCACATCATTGCATTCTATTTTTATTTTCATTTTACGCAGCGTCTCAACATTGTTCGAAACGGGGTTGTATTTGTGTTGTCTCAAAGTAGGAAGAACAGATTAACTGGTTATGAGTCCACATGACACAATGGCGAGTGCCAGTCTGCTTAGCTCGCTCAGTTAATTCATGCAGTAGATTCCAATCTGATTAATATTCTACAGAACACCTTGTCGATTGCGGCTTGAGATCTGGGATTATAGACACATTTGCTACTCGCGGTTTCAGTTGAGAGCTGTTCCAGTGGTTAAGAAGACGTCCTCTACAATATATATAACATTAATCGCCTGTGAGCTCGGGGACTAATAACAATGAAGATGAAAGGCAAAATTTAAAACAAGCATAATCATAACAAAGAACACCAAAAGAGCAAACAAATGTAACACACTGGAATATCACATGGGACTTCAGGCTTGTCCATCTTTACATGCTACTTGGTCCCACTTCTCAGCGAAGTCCCAAGACCTTCCAAGGCTTTTTGTAGCTATTATCCCTTCCACTGTGTAACGGGTCTCTGACAAACTATTTGAGAGTCGAAGTAATACAGAATGCCCAACATCCCAACCTCATCCAAAATAACTGTTTTTGGAGATAAAATAAAAAACACCTAAGCTTGATAGTCCCAAAAGTGCATCTGCAGATGATGTAGAGATGATCTACTGGCAATAAGTCATATTTATCTATCCACTAACCTTTACTAAACGTTATCATTCAGTTGCTTATTAACAAACAGTTTGTTCAAAGTTTGTTGGTAGTATTGCTGCCTATAGATCATCTACAATTGTTAGGTTTTAGTTTTACCCACTTTTTTAAACAATATTTTATTTTTACTTACTATTAACCATATGGAAGATTTAATATGAGTTTATCTTTTCTTTACTTACCTTTGTCCTCCATTCTCCACTTTCTGTCCAGGATATCATAAAACTAAAAGAAAATAGGTTTCCCATGTATTAGTTAGAATAATTCAGGCATATGCTCCACTACTGTGTAATGATATGCCAATTAAAGTTAGAAATGCAAACCTTCAAGTGTCTACTAAAGTCTCATCTCTTCAGACTGGTCTATTATTAACTGTAGTCTGTCCCAGGGGCATGAAGGTTACCAGAAAGGCCTGATACTGTCCATCCTTGCTGTCTTGCCATTTGGGCTCTCATCGCCATTGGGATGCCCTCCCTCTAATGCCATTCGGGGGCGGAGTTACTGGCTTGTTGTTTTCACTCTGTTGCGCACAACTACTGTTGCTGGCAAAACTCAGCCCTCATTCAGGATGGTTGCGTTTGGTGGGTGTCCCTTTGGTAGATGCTTGGCAATGTGGGTGGATTGATATCCTGCCTCCCCCCGGATAGGACCACAGTGTCACTGGACGCAATTTTCCTGCCATCCTCACTTAGATAGCTACTGCTGCACTGATGGCATTATTCTCATAAGCACCTGTTTAAGCCCCTCCCAAGCAATTAATTTGACTGGGTTAATAAGTTTTGAGGCGTTAGCCCAAGCAATGAATATGATTGGGTTAACACGTTTGGTGACGTTACTGAATTTCTTTTTAGCAACAAGCCAGACCTGGTTTAAGAGGCTATATAAGGACAACCTTTCACCAGTATTTTGTCAGTCTTGTTTAGTTTCAACTAAAAGTTTTCCTTTAGAAGATCATTAATTCTTTATAGAATGTGGATGTCACACATGTCCACTGGGCATGTCCAGTTACTCTATTTAATTGTTATGTAACATGGCAGCAACTGGACTTTCCCACGGAACCTACTTTGATGATGGGGAGTATGTCATCATTTGGTTTTAGACCTTGTCAGTTAGAAAACAAATGAAACATTTAAATAAAAGCATCTGTGAAAATTTAAATCAGTATGTTGGTTTCAAGAACACACCTACTATTTTGGAATTGTTCCTTATTCTGATGGCCAGCATCTGCATACACTTTATATCCTCCATTAATAGACAAAGAAATATAGGATTGGATGCTGGAGATGAAGCGATATGTGCCGATTATTCACCAGTTTTCTCAAAAAATCCTGTTATCCATAGCATTTTTAATGTATTTTTTATACTTAATTGACTGTGTATGTGAATGAGAACAAATGTTAATGTACAAAACAACCTGCAGAGCAATGAGGGATAACTGCCTCGCTCATGGACAGAACCACCAATGTCTTTTGTTGCTAACTCTGGAATGAACTCCAGATACTGGTTAGATACTTTTACAGCTAGGCTACCTGAATAAATAAATCTAATAAAAAAAACTCATCAAAATTTATAGTTTTTATGTTTAATAGTTTATAGAAAATGACAATGTATATTGTCGCCAGTTAATGACCATGAATAAAGCCTGACTGCTGACTCACACATTTGACAAATTACTGTCAGCATTTTAAATGGCAGACATTTTGAAAGAAAGCATGTATTACAGCATAATAAAGAAAATGGTCTCTTTTATGAGGTGTACATGGATTTTGTACTGGTCATTAGCCTCCTGCTTCATTAGTAATGCAATCAGCCCCTCTCTTTGGGTTGATCATAGTAACCCCTGATCAAATGGTAGATAGGAGTAGGAGAGCAAAGGTTCTTTTATCTCTGTTAAAAATATCTTGTCCATCTGAATTGGTATACCATCAATGGCAAGAGATTCTTTCAGAATAAGTTCATTGTCATTAATAGTTCAACAGCAGTCAGCTGGCTTTTTAAATGTATGTTATCATCATTATGTTAATGTATGTTATCATCATTATCATTGCCCCTGTCAAATATGCTACATTTGTTCCGATAACAGGGTTGGAACTTCCTCAGAAAACAAAATTGGGGTGGTTGGGTAGCCAAGTGGTTAAGAGCATTCGCCTTCTACATTAAATGTTGCTGAGCAAGACTGTTAACCCTACTTGCTCCCAGGTTGTTGTCATAACTAGAATGTGTTCTTAGTATCCCTACCTGTATAAAGGCTTTTAAGGTCATGTTGTCAGTTGTACATGTATAAGCCATAGAGATTCCTAGACGTGATAGAGTTCCTCATACTATTTCTGAAGAACACACAAACTACAGCAGCTGGGCAACATGCAGATCCATCTAACCAGAGAGAGGGAGAAAAAGGGAAAGGTAAGAGCAGACATGATGAGTAAGGATAAAGCAGAACTGCCTAATCTCCTCATCAGTTGTAGACCCCCCACAGCCCCTCGAACAGTCACAGGCCCCCCCACAGCCTTGCAGGTAGACTCCAACAAAGGTTCAATGACAAACCAATGACACCTTTTGAGCAAAGGCTCATTACTGCTGTAGAAACCAAGCACCCAAGCACACCACCAAGTATGTCCTTTCTTCAGGCTACAGCAGAGGACAAAGACAGTATTTTTCTAATATATTTTTCTGAATATTTCTAATATATAGTATAGTATTTGAAGAAGCAGAAGAAGCCAGTTGGTCATTCTGAAATGATGGTACTTCAATATCATTGTTTTTTTTTTTATTGTTAAAGAGATAGTTTGACCTAGATTTATATTTGGCCGAGAGTCAGCTTACCCTGAGTTGTTTGTGAAGGCTTGTGTAATACATTTTCACCTGTGTTTTTTTTGTTAGTTTCTGCTTGCAATGCAGATTTTGTGGCTCTGGACACACATTTTCAATTCATGAATTTGGAAGCTGCTAATAATTCCAGACTGGGACAGTGGTGAATAATGGCTTGTTGTGAAAAATGACTCCATGGGCCTCCAAGCACAATTCAGGGTAAGCTGAATTTTACTCAAATATGAATACACTGTAGGTCAAACTATCCTTTTGCAAAGAAACAAATGAAATATTGAACCATTGTTGTCCTTATTGGTATCTTAAAATAGTACAAAAATTAGAAAGTCAATAGAAAGACCACTCAAGATCAAAGCAAGTATCAATTTAGTGCGAGCTTTGGTCATCTGACCTTAATCTGAGCATTCCTTACTCATATTATGGAAACCAAAGGTCCCACTGCTACTGTCGATGAAAGTTTGCTCTTATACTGTATATCCTTAATCCACTATTTGTTCTAGGCTATATGGAATTGCCGCCGTGCAGTGTTAATGCGAGAACAGGGTTCAAATCCTGTTACCAGATTATCCCTAGGGTTGTTATCAACGCTGAACAGGCATTGTGGCCAGCACTATACGGATGCTTTGACCTGCTCTAGGGACTTCTTGTGAAGGCTTGGAAAAATATGTTCTTCCAGTGCGTGGGATTCTGGCAAAAAAATGTATTGTCCAGTTTTACTACTGTCCATAAAGAAATGTTGTCGGAAGAACAGATAAAAATCAGATGTTTAAATTTCGGAAGTGATTTTCTTTCAAATGGACTCCTCCCAAAAGAATAGCTTGTCACTAGAGCAAACGCTCGAGGTCCTTGAAAATCTTTGCAATCAGGGTTTAATGACTCAGTTATATTTTTCCTGCCTAATTCTGCCTTTTTTCCCCCTAAACATGGGCTGGGTGTTTATTTTGTAACTGTTTACATAGTTGATATGTGCTTTAATCGAAGAGGTTGAGGTACAGTATGGGCAGGGGAAGCAAGGGCTCACCACAATCTTCATCATGTACCATTTCTAGATTCAGGAGAGAATAAAAATGCACATTCCAATATACTACAGGATTCTCTAAGTAACTAAAAAGCCATCTGCCAAAGATGGCTATGATAATGAGATGCATACTAAATTGTGGTAATTTATTGTTGCCACTCATGGGAGATTTACAGCCGGTAAATGAAGCAACCCGTTTTTTTATTGTTCTGACAAGTTGGTCTGTTAAAGTTATGAATGAATTCATTTCTACGAGTTTAAGCCTCTTTAGCCTACAGTAGATCGTAACCAACTAGCTCCTTGATCTTTTAATAAAAGAGGGAGCAAATGAGGAATACAGTTGTTATTTGAAGCACACCCTTGATGCTGGTACTGCAGTGTTTATAGCGAAGACATTCACTGCCTCCTTTGAAGGAGGAAAACACAATGGTGCACTAAACTGCAAGGGCATGTACACATGATTTATTTCTGCAGTGGCAACTGTTTCCTTTGCTGTGGAAAGCGCTCACTGGATGCGACAGCTCCTCTTTTCCCAGCTGCAACATCAATTCTGCACTCTCAGTCATCCTGGTTCAGGCTCCTAAATGGACCCCTAATAGCTATTCCAAGAGCATAGCCAGCAATTGACATGACATGTTATTTCTATGTTCAATGAAAAGTTTTGACTTGAAAACTGAATAAATGCTAGACATGTTCACGCAACATATTTACAATTTTACAAACTCCATTTGGCACCATGTAAATATGTCATATAGTTATATTTTGGCATGTGAAATGGTCACTGCTTTGTTGTACAGCTACGTCATTTTGGCCAGGAGTTCAAATATGTGAATTAGACATTATTAAATATAAAATGGCTGTAAGATGAACCTTTATGTAAATCATCTTCAATTGCTGAACAATACATTAGTTTGTACTGTAGTGTCATGGTGCTGGAAGGACACGGGCGCAGAGACGGTTTGGAGGTAGACATCCATTATTTAATAAAGACAACAAAAGAAACAAACATACGAACTCAAAGCAGACACGATGACTGGGTTAACTATAGCCTACGGCTAACAAACCAAAATAAACCACACCCATGTGCTCAAAACAGTAAACTTAAATAGGTTCCC
>JACXGJ010000438.1:0-118960 GCA_016801105.1 Esox niger
GGAGGCAGATGCAGGGGTTCAAGGGAGGACTTTAATAAAACTAAAAGGAAAACAAAACTGAGTGCCGTGCACTACAAAAACAACAAAACTTAAACCAGGCAAAGGGAGCAGGAGCAGGAGCAGGAGCAGGAGCAGGAGCAGGAGCAGGAGCAGGAGCAGGAGCAGGAGCAGGAGCAGGAGCAGGAGCAGGAGCAGGAGCCAAACACGACACTGACAGCAGCAACAACGAAATGACAATGATCCGACAAACACAGGGAGAAACTGACTGAACTAAATACACAGACTAACGAGCAGGACAGAAACAGGTGGGGGCAAAACACAGGTGAACTAAATACACTGATTAACAGGAACAAGGACAAGACAGATCACAGAGAAACAGAAAACATGGACCGGAACGGCACTCACAGCTAGCACCGAGATGACACAAGCCAAGAAATAATTTAAATTAGACATATAGGCATTTTTATATGCAACATGAGTGCTACAGGTGGCTAGCTATGAGACATTACAATATCTAGCTAGATAACTTGGTTAATAGTCCATCACTTGAAAGGTTAGCTAACATCGTTACATGTTGTTCCCTTCACATAGGAAGTTGCATTTGACATTTCATACTATTGTTGACCTTATAGATCAAACATTGCCATCAAGTTCTACAGGAATCAGTCTAGATCAAGCTGTTCATGTCATATTCTGCAACAAAAAAAAAATTGGCTTGTGCTCTGTGGGACTTGGATGCAGCGGCATGTGGCTGGTGCTCCTTTTATCATTGTGACACATGATAAAACAGCTATGTGCTTGAGAAGTAATCTTGCAACATATATTACAGTACGTCCTCCAATCCCCCCCAAAATGTGATCTGAATTGTGGCCAGTGAAGAGAGCTGGTTAGCCAATGATGGGTAAGATCCCAACAGTGATATTGGGACAACCTAAGACAGGCACAGTAGTGCATCTGGTCACAATCTACAATATATATACCCAAGGTATATGTGTACATAACCCAGACACTGGATCTGTGCTGAACAAATAACACAATGACTAGACCAAGAACATGTGGTGCTTTCCAGGTCCGGGGATGTTGTCGAGTGTCAGTCAGACAAATGCGCTGGATTCCCAACTGCACACATTATTACATTGTTAGAGACTGGTGCATCAAACCATGTGCCGATTGTTTTTGTGGTTTTCCTGGAGCATTGGCCCTCACATCTCCCAGATATAAAAGCAAGGGACAATGCACCACTTACACAGTATTGTGTTTGTCTGTCTATATTTTGTGTCTTAAGGGAAAAAGAGACAGTGCAGAAATTATGCTATTAAAGACTGTATTCACCATTGACTTGGTTGACATTAATTACTGATCTGCACAAACAAAAGAACATTATCCTCATGGAGTTCTTTCTGGTAGCATCACCCCATACACTTCTGACACACGAACCCAGCCAAAACTTTTTTGCCTCCCCCATGGAGACAAAACCCTGGCTTCCTGTTCCTATAGAAATGCCACCTTGCACAATACAGCCCCTGGTGTTCACTTACAAACCATAAATATACAATTATACATAAAATGGCTCCAAAGATATGCCAAGCACAAAGATGAACTGATCAAGAAGCCAATGCTAATAATGTATTAATGTTATGTCTTAAACAGTTGTACTCATAAGTTTGCATACCCCGGCAGAAATTGTGGAATTTTGGCATTGATTTAGAAAAATGTGACTGATCATGCAAAAAATATTTTTATGCAAGGATAGTGATCATATAAAGCTATTATCACATAGCTGTCTGTCTCCTTTTTAAAACATAATGATAACAGAAATCACCCAAATGGCCCTGAGCAAAAGTTAACATACCCTTGGTTTGGCCTTGTTACAGACACAGAAGGTGACACATGGCAATTAAAATGGCAATTGAAGGTGAATATCACATACCTGTGGCTTTTTGAATTGCAATTAGTGTCTGTATATAAATAGTCAATGAGTTTGTTAGCTCTCATGTGGGTGCACTGAGCAGGCTAGATATTGAGCCATGGGAGCAGAAAAGAACTGTCAAAAGACCTGCATAACAAGGTAATGGAACTTTATAAAGATGGAAAAATATATCCAAAGCCTTGCAAATGCCAGTCAGCACGGTTCAATCACTTATTAAGAAGTGGAACATTAGGGGATCTCTTGAAACCAAGCCAAGTTCAGGTGGACCAAGAAAGATTTCAGTCAAAATTGCCAGAAGAAAAACCAACAACTAACCTCAGGAGAAATACAGGCTGCTCGGGAAAAAAACAGTGTGGTTGTTTCAAGGAGCACAATACGATGATACTTGGACAAAAATTAGCTGCATGGTCGAGTTGCCAGAAAAAATACTTTACTGCGCAAATGCCACAAAAAAGCCTGGTTACAATATGCCTGACAATAACATGACACACCTCACAGCTTCTGGCACACTGTAATTTGTACTGACGACACCAAAATAGAGCTTTATGGTCACAACCATAAGGACTCTGTTTGGAGAGGGGTCAACAAGGCCTAAAATAAACAGAATAACATTGTGAAGCATGGTGGTGGCTCACTGATGTTTTGAGGTTTTGTGAGTTCTGAAGGCACAGGGAATCTTGTGAGAATTGATGGCAAGATGAATGCAGCATGTTATCAGAAAATACTGGCAGACAATTGCCCTTCGTTTGTGTCTAAGTAAGTGGACACAAACTTTTCCTGCAAAACAATGGAATCCAACACATCCTTCCCAGTGCCAGTTATCCAACCACAAATGGAATTGTGAAGATAATGGTTCAGACAATCAAACATGCTCAAAACATATAAAAGTGAAGCACCACTAAAGCGGCGGCTTGACACTTTCCCACCTAAGTATCAAAATACTCACCATGCAACAACAGGACCATCTCCTGCTAACCTACTCATGAAAAGACAGCTCAGAACCCTTTTAAGACATTCATCGACCAAAACACTGGTTCAAAATAAGCAGCCATGTCATGTCAACCACCAAGCTAAATGATGAAAAGACAGATCATTCACAATCAGAGATTCAGACCTTGCAGGAAACTGCACTACCAAGGAAAAGTGGATATCTGCAACAGTCTCATACAGAGTATGCACCCAAAACAACAAGACCTGGTGAAGACATGACCAGTTGCTCCCTTGAGGACACCCCACTATGATCCTTGATGCTGAGTTGCCAGAGTTTACCTTCATAAGTGAGCTAACACACCACAGGAACGAGTAAGCATCTGAACTAGACCCAACATCACCACTGCCAACAGAGTCTGCACCTCCAAGTGCCACTGGGTCTCCGCTTGAGGCTATACCTGCACCTGTGTCTGTCTGTTACGGCACAATCCACCAACAGATAGGAAGCCTCCTGAACCTCATACAGAATGCTAACCCCAACGAAAAGGACAGAATAATTCCCTTGAGGTTTAGCAGGAGTAAGTCTACCCTCTCGCCCAAGTTAAAGTATTTTTATTGTATTGTTGTGCACTGTCGATACTATCATTTAAGGGGGAGGACATATGTTATGCTAATTATTTATGTCCTATGTGGATCTTCCTACAGTAGCTGTAGTTCTTGAGCTAGGGATTGTGGGAATGTAATTGGGA
The DNA here is from genome assembly GCA_016801105.1 of Esox niger. Taxonomy (NCBI): domain Eukaryota; kingdom Metazoa; phylum Chordata; class Actinopteri; order Esociformes; family Esocidae; genus Esox; species Esox niger. The sequence goes on from JACXGJ010000438.1 coordinate 3,610, forward strand.
TAATCAGGACCAATCTGGCTGGGCTACTGTTTGTTGGTATAACAGTGGGTTTATCATCGCAATACTAACTACAGCGCATAGTGGGCCACCGGCTGATTTGCGGTAGTGTGGCCCACTCTTCGAGCACCGTTCATACATGATATTCTCGCTCTCTTTTACATACAAAATCGCTGCTAAATGGGCTGGCACACCCCCGCGGCCCACACCAAACAAACAGCACTCTGTCAGTCACCTGACCTGACGTAATTACAAGTATATATCAGAGAGACAGACTGACAAGTTAGGAGATGGATTACAAAAGAGAAAAGGAGAATTGGAAAAGGCAAGGTTTAAAAAAGGACACATTGTAGCAAGACATGACCACCAATTAATGTAATTTTTCTGTCAAAGTTAACAAAGTAAAAATATTGGCTTAATGCTGGTAATTGTTTTGTCAGGATTGTAGTACTCTCCTGCACTTATTGTTTAGGCTACGGGTAACTTTATTGGCGTTTGATTGGTGGTTGGCTTGTCCTGAGCGCTTCAAATATTGAAAACAATACTTCATACACTAGAGCCGGGTAAACATTATAGCTGAGAATTCACAACACGGCTCTAGTTAATGAATCCTGCCTAATATATTATTGGTCTACACATCCGTTACATCACTGGATGCGTGGAAACTGGATATCTCTCCTTACATCCCGCAATCCAATCTCCTTCCAAAAACATATCAAACGGATCGGCCAGCCATGCCTCTCTTAAGTCTCTTCACCATCTGGCCCGAGATGTTTTGTTGCCTTGCTTGTAGATGGGTAAATTGACAATATATAAAATGTTTGCTAATCTGAGCTAAGCATTAGCCTAATGGCACGTTCCCACCGAAGCATATTCTAATAGTAGAATTAACAAACAACTTGCTTGCTCTGCATAAATTACAGATCTCCCCTGATTAATGTCTGTAGGTAAACATCTCTAGCAACCTTGACTATTTTATGCTATTGCCTGTTCAAGTAGCTTATTTTATTGTGAATCATTTTATAGAGACACAGGTTTTTGGTTGTGGCTAATTATCCACCAGGAAAGATAATTACAGGCCCCCACCTTTAACCCATTATAACCACATCTCAAGCTAATCATTGAAGTACAATACCTTGAAAAGTTAAGGTTTCAGTCATATGCGTTGGATCAAATTCTTGCACATCTGCATATATGAATACATGCACAGATATTTAAACAGAAAGTGTATATTAAGGGCAAGAATTGAACACATTACATTTCTTTATTATTAAACTAGAGATTATGGAGATTAATCAGGATTTATTATTAATTTCACCTGATTTTATGGATTTTCCTGTTCTTGTTGTGTTGTGTTGTAACACAATATAGTTAAGTGACCCAAAAAGTGTGTATTTTTCAGTAGTATGTCATGCCCCCTCCAAATGGGCAATAAACCATGCAACTCCCTGGCTCCCTTTCATGCAAGTCCAACCCTACTCCGGCCCTGGGTACCTCCCACCTTAATGGAAGAAGAGGAGGTGACGGACCTCATCTTTCGGAAGTTAGCATGACTTCTTACTCCTCCACACATTCTGAAGTGGTTGAACAGCCTAGGTGAGAAACCCCCAAACAGTTTTCTCCCTCTCTTGCCAGTACCAAAAAGTCATGTTATGCTTAGCCACGAAGCCATGGCTGCATAGAGTAAAGTAGGGTAGTGTGTCGGTGCTGTTGTGTATCCTTTAATTATTAAATATTAATTTGCGTTACAGGCCTACCTCAATAAGTTAGGGGGCATTTTACTGGATAAAACGGTCAATACTGCATTACTGGTACTGTGTTTTACCCTACTTAGAATAACAAAAAAACAGTAGCCAGAACTCAACTCTCAAGTCATCACTATAAAACTAAATTGGGGACTCATATGGTGATGTGGTTAAGGTGGCTGGGTCTCCAACAGTTGATTCAAGTACTAATCCGCTGGCAGGCTCGATAAATACAGCCCCAAATGCGGTACTGCTTTCCTCGTATCGCACTATTAGCATTCATTAGCATTCACAGTCTGAGGAAGTCTTTGCTAAAACGCTTTTTGAACATGAAATATATAACTACATAACTGATACAGTTTTATGGGGAAATATACTGCAAGTGTTACTGAAGCAGGCTTGCACAAGACCAGAGATTGTTCTATGCTAAACACCCCCAGATGTGGTTTATTCTATGTGAACCCCCCAAATGTGGTGTGGCATATTGGTGCTTCTGCCAAAGTGCTACACTGATTCATCGAGCGTACTAATAGGAGTCCGAAATGGCAATCTGTTCCCTATAGCCATACTAGACCGTATTTAAAGTAGGGCACTATATAGGGGATGTGGCACTATTTGGGAAGCAGACAATGGTTCTGGTAAAAACTGCTGTTAGCATTAGACTAAACCCATGCTTTTGGAGGGTGACCTCATGGACTGTGGTTTGGACAGCGCTCCAATGACGAACAACGTTTAAAGCAATGGCAAAAGATGACAGGGGAGGGAACCGTACAGCATGACCTAAACGTTTCGATACTTTTCTGCTTTGTAGCCTCATGTAAGTCCCATCACACTGAGTGTTTCTCCAAGATTTGATGTTTAAGTCATAGTTTGGATAAACATGGATCGCAGTCTGTCATTACACTCTTGATTCATACACACTTTGGTTCCTGTGTGTTTTCTCACTCAGTTTTGTACCACTTATCGCTAAAACAAGGAGTTGCATGCTGTCCTAATAATTAAAGTTATTAGTTCACGGGCATTCACAAATACAAAGAATAACGTCCCACATATATTTGTATTTTTTTATTTGTATATACTTACAAATAATATAATATGTAATATACAGTAAAAGAACAACTTCTGCAGTGAGTCCAGAAAGGAAGAGTTTTGTCCCGTATGTCACTGCACACATAATTACCAGACAGCAGGTGTCATGTCTTTATTTGAAGATTTGGGTGTATTTTATGGCCTAACATGCAGCATTATAACTTGAAAATACCAGTGTACATCTACAGTTATTACCATGTCCCCTTGAAACAAAAAAAATGCATTTGTCTGACAATAAAATTGGATATCAACCTGTCTGAAAGCCGACTGTTTGTCTCTAACAAACGTTAGTGGCGATGGCAAACAGTTTGACACACATCTATGAAATGCGAGTGAACGCGAGCCATCCTTTGGGTTGTGGTAATAGCCCCTCATTGTTGGCAAAGGAGGAAGTGGCGCTATTCATACCGGTGTGTGATTGAAAAGAAAATTGAATCCCTTTTGATGTGATAAATGTGTCTATTACTGCATTTGGACCCAAAATGTCCATGGAAATTACAGAGAGAAGGCAGCAGGAATATCGGAGGGTGGGGCAGAGCACAGGGAGGACATATTGGATTCTATTTGAGCTGAAATATAAATATACTGTACTGCTGGATAAAATGAGGCCTGTGATGCATGATTTCTCATAGGCACATCACAAATGAAAGACCTCAAGAGCCTCAATTGTAAGACTATATAAAAAGGTTGAATGTCTGCATAGCTTTCTAAAGAACGGTTTGATAATGGACAGTGTCTAATGTTTTCCTATGGTAATAAAGGGGAACATTCCCTTTAAATACATTCTGTACCTTTGTTTCTCTAAAAGGAAAAATAAGTATGTGGCCAATGTTATGGTAAAGGCCATCTGAGAATTTCTCAATCATAAAAGTCATTTGACTGTTTTTCACATTCAACAGACAGTTTCATGTCGATCTAAGCTTTGTTCTATGGTTGCCTTTTCGTCTGTAGTTTTATGTTTTGTTGTTTTAAGTGTTTTTCATTGCATTTTTGTTTAATGGTAATGTCTTAAGTGTTACTGCAATAAAGTATCAGGTAGTTTTGTTCCCCAGTGTTGCTACACTAATGACATATTAAACAGGATGACTTGGTTGGGTATAGCTAGCTTGTTAACAATCCTCTGAATGATTCACACTGCACTGATTGGATTCTACACCGGCTCTTTTATGCCACCTGCCTGGGCGTCTGGACTGCGGTGTGAGGGGATGCAGAGGTATGAGTCAATGTTGGTAATCTTCGTGGTTGACCAGTGACTCTACCACCTAGCTGCTGATAGTGTGGTGGTCTTGACGGACCATAGCTTACAGCTGCTGAAGCATCTCTGAGGTGGGTGCTACACATTCATTGGTTAATGATCCAGCCAACCACAGAGGAATGGAGATGGAGCTTCCCGACCTGTTTGTCTGATGATTCTGCCTACCTTTACCAGCAACGTGCCATTGTTACGTGCAAGACAATCAAAGCAACACCTATTACTCTCACATAATTCTATATTTGTTTTTATATTGTTTTTAAATGGTATACCATGTTACTAAGAACCATGTAGACTCCTCTGACTGTTTGATACAGAACACACTGTTACCTATAGGTGATGGTTACGCCGGATACATTAAGATCACTGCTATAGTCCACCCTTATGTGCATGTTCAGTCTATGGACTACAATATCAAGCTCAATGGAAGTTGACTCAGCTTCATCTGCCTGCAAAACTGGCCCTTCGAGTTCACTGTAGAAGCATTTTCTTATCACCTTGGATAAAAACAGAAAAGGTTTCTTATTAAACATACCTCCACCACAAATAGCATCTTTGAACTGTGTTGCTTTTGCCACTGACCATCATTCACTTTATTAGCCAGTAATAGGCTTACTAGTATCTACTAACTTATAAGAATTGAGCGATTTCTAGCGAGACTGAAGATGAACTTGACACTGCCAAAGCTATTTCATATTATGGCACAACAATGTAAATGTTTAATTCATGAATGACATTGATACCATAAATACACTGGGGAACAATTTTGAATTGAATTTCTGTTGAGTTGGATTCTTTACCTGATTAAGACAAAATTTGGCAGGTTGATTTAAAGTCTGTTTTCTTCTAGCATGTCAATTTTTTTCTTAACAAATTACCCTCTTTATAAGCAAAATTGTTTTGTTTGTTTGTAAAAGTCTGTATGCTATGGGTTAGCATACCTTACATACGTTTTTTTAAGTTGGCATTTGGTATACCTATGGTTTGGTGAGAGCCAAAAGATCATTGCACATGATCTTATATATTTGTTTAGTGAATGCCCAAGGATATTACAAAAAACAAATTTAAGATTGAGTATCCTAGTCTGCCATCAGCTATACATCCAGTGCTTGATACAGCTGAAATCCCAGTGCTAGTTTTCGTTCAATTACCCCTCGCTTGAAGATGACTCACTTCATAAGGGATTCAATCAGCATGAGAAATTATTTGGCACAAAATTTGGGACTTTCAAAAACGGCTTCAGAACTCCTAGCATCAAGACTGAATGAGAAAACCTGCTTGAAAAAGGAGCAATGTATCCTACTTTCAGTCCAGAGAAAGTGCATTTCTCCAGTACTTTCAAAGTGACAGTAGATTTGTGTATTGGTATAACATACAGGGTTTACTGGAGGAATTGGGAATTTAGATTTAAAATTAAACTGATTGGAAACTGTACATCGATAGCTCAAAGTGAAGCTTGAAGTGTGTTCTCCACCACAATGGCAATATATGATGCAGTCCCAACTGGGCATTCAGAGAGTAACTGAGTTGTTGCAATATCACAAAGACAATTGGATAATCTCTGTTTACCTAAAAATTGTGTGCTTTCTTGGTCAGCAAAGGGTATACACCAAGTATACCTGATTTCTGTGCATGTGGGACAGCAAAGCTAGAGAGAAGTAGTGGGTGGTTAGGAATTGGCCTACAAGATTTGACATCAAACCTGGTGATACGAACATTCTACATGAGCCACTTGTTGACAGTAAGAAAATTATATTCCCACCAACTGAAGGCAATGCTTCAAGTACCTAAATTTGGCATTTCCTGGCCTGTCAATAGTAAAATCAAGGCCGGTGTGTTTGATGGTCCAAAGATTTAGCAGCTCATCAAAGATTAACATTTCATCGGAACAATGTCAGAACTTGAAAAGAATGCTAGGTTATCAATCAAAGACCTTGTCAAGAACTTTCTTGGAAATACACAAGCCAAGGATACTCCGAAATTGTCCAGAAACTATTGGAGAGCTACAAAACGCTTGGTTGCAACACGAGCATCAAGGTACATTTTCTATATTGCCATCTTGCTAACATCCTGGAAAACATAGGTGACATCAATGATGAGCATGGTGAACGATTTCAGCAAGATTTAAAGGTCATGGAGGAACGGTATCAGGGGAGATGGGATGTAAATATTATGGCTGACTGGAGCGTCAAGTGAGATTGTCCTCAGACATGCGTACTTCGAAAATCCACCAGAAATAGTCACAATATAACCATAAACAGTATTAGTTTAGGCTTCCAATAACGTAGCTTATCTACTGAAGGTTGTAGCCAGCAAAGTTTTGTCTATCCTGACCCAAATCTACCAGAAATAGTCGCAAAACAACCGTAAACATGTACAGTCTATTACAGTGTTTTGCACTGGGGGCTAAAGAGGATGCAAGAAATATTCTGTTGCTAGGTGTAGCACACCATTCCCCATGATTGACACATTTTTCTACTCTACACACTCTCTGGAAAATATCCTACATTGGTTTCCCTGTGGAATATTCAATAGTCAGTGAGGCAATATGTCTGAATTTTGACCTTGCAATGGATTTTTATACCCACTTTTTACTGAAATGACACTTAAATATGATTAAATGGGAATTATTGTCAATGTTTTCAGAGGTACATTCTCTTAATATTCCAAATGTTCATGACCCGCAAGTGTTTTTTAATGATGCTTACAAGACGCCGATATTGTTTGGCAGTCAGCGTTTCTAACCACGACATTATTTAACAAGGAATAGTCACTAACTCAGTAAGAGACATATGCTCTTCTTGGCTGGCTCCGCTTATGTGGTCCAGCTAACAGACAGGAATCCTGAACATTGATGTAATTTACTAGTCAAGCTGCAGGTGCAAAGACTGGATTGTACAAAATGTACCTGCAGAGGTATGGTAAGAGATGCTGTCGCCAGGTGAGAGACTGTGCGCTGTGCCGGTTCTCTTCACATATGCCCCGTGAGCGGGTCGGAACTTTTCAGAAACAGCGTTGTGCACGAAAAGCAGGCACGGCAGGGTAAAGAAACATTCAACCTCCTTAGACCGCCAAACTGCCTCTCACAACGGCTAGTCCGTGTGGCTACAGTATGTAGGGAAGACCAAAAGAGGCAAGCAAGTGCGCTCTTACCCATACTGTGTTAGTTGTGGGCGCCCGAGTGCTACCCGGCCCCCGAACCAGACTTCCATGCCAGCATTCTGAGCTTCTGCGTTGTAGTTTTCCTTTGTTTTCATTCATATTTATTCCTGAGCATTTTTTGTATTTTGTTATCATTTCACCCCTCAGGCTGTGCTGCTTTTCCTTATGTCTTTTCTGAGCCGTGCTAAAATGACTAAAGGGAATGTGGAGAAATGAAGTAACTGAAATACCACCTCATCTGTGAAATATGGGGGTACAATGTTTTGGGCATGTATTGCTGTTAGTGGAACTGACCAAATTGTCTTCATTGATGTTACTGCTTATTGCAGCAGAACAATGAATTGTGAACTATTTTGTTTTATCTGATACAACCAAATGCCTCTATAGTATTTGGATGGGGATTTGTCATGCAGCATTACAAAGATTACAAAGACCACAAACACCACCACCACACCTACAAAATAGTTTTTTTGGCCCTAAAAGTATTCTGGAGTGGCCGATCTGAAACCAACACTGCAAGGCTTTTTACATGTTGAAGACAAGAGTGATAGCCAAAAATAAGCAGAAACTGAAGGTGGCTGCAGTTCAGGGCCAGATACCTAGCATCTAGTGACGTCTATGGGTTTGCCAACTTCAGAAAATTCTTGCAAATAATGTGACCAAGTACTGAATCTGGAGTTTTGCTTTTCGACAGCAGGTTCGTGCTGGTTCCTATCCTAAGATTCATGGTTTTGTCATGTCCTGGCTATGCCCCTAGCCATCTTTGCGCTGGCTGGGGCCATAGTCAGGACATGGCCAAAGGAGATGGCTCTAGCCACCTCTATGGGCTTTGGTTTCCCCAATTGGAGGCAGGTGTTCGTTATTGCCTCCAATTGGGGAACCTATTTATGTTCAATGTTTGCACACGGATGTGTGGTTTATTTTGGTTTGTCAGCCGTAGGCTACAACACCCAGTCATCGTGTCTGCTTTGAGTTTGTATGTTTGTTTCTTTTGTTCCTTTATTAAATAATGGATGTCTACCTCCACACCGTCTCTGCGCCCGTGTCCTTCCAGCACCATGACAGATTTATATTGACAGGTTCTTTGAGGTGAAAAACTAGTATTAGTTGGAAGTGTTTTGCACAAGGTTTCTGCTAGGAATGCAACTTGTGTTACCCAGGATGTAGTTTCAATTCAGGAATTTGGAGGATGCTAAGAATGCTAATTCCAGGCTGGGACAGAGGGGAGTAATGGATTGGGAAGGAAAAAGGACTCCATGGGCCTTCAGGAACAACTCAAGGTAAGTGTTATTTCAGCCAAATATGAATCTAGGCCGAATTAACCCTTTAACAATGCCTTTATTACTTCACACAGTATGAATTTTTACTAGCTGCAAGACATGTAAACAAACTCAAGTTCTTACTGGTTATAAAATACAAATCTTTGTTCTTTATATGCTTACATTTCCGCAACCAAAAGCATTGTGAATGTTTTTTATTCGTTTTAATTTAAAATACAGGTCTCCATCAAAAATCATACCTAGATTTGTAAATTGATGTGCTGTGCGAATTGCAAGTGAGTTTGGTTGTGTCATGATTTCTCCTCTTTGGGCCTTTGCTCCAATGACTAAAACCTCAGTTTTTGGTATGTATATTTAATTGTGGGAAGTTTAGTGCCATCCATGTGGTAATGTTATTTATACATTCAAGCAGGGTATTAATTGGGGGAAACATCATCAGAGGAAACAGATGTACAACTGAGTTTCATTTGTGAAAGCTGTGAAAGTGTACAAAGTGTTTCCTAATAATGTTTCAAAGGGGTAACATATATAATCTAAATAGTAGGGGCCCTAAAATTGAACCACGAGGAACACCTCATGGGATTGGAGCAATAACATTTTCTCTAATTGTGAGGTAGGTCCTAAACCAGCTAAACACTGAGTTGCCCACACATTATTGTGGTCTATCAAGGAGGATGCCAGGATATACCCTGTAAAAGGCTGCTGCAAATCAATAAGCATGAGCAAAGAGAGCATATTTTGCTGATGTTCAATCAGATTGCTTACCACATAGACTAGTGCAGTCTCTGTGCTGTGGCCTATGTGAAAGACAGACTGATATTTTTCTTAAAAAACATTATCATTGTCTCATACAGGTATTCATTAAGCTGTTTAAAAACTTTTTTCTAGAGAATTTTTACTGAGAAATGGAAAATGGGATACGGTTCTTAGGGTTTATCTAATAAGCTTTTTTTAAGATGGGGTTTCACCAGAGTCATTTTAAGGCTGCTGGTCCTGATGGTGTTCCGGGTCATGTGCTCAGAGCATGTGCTGGGCAGCAGGCCGAGGTCTTTACTGACATTTTCAACCTGTCACTGGCCCAAGTTTTCCCCCGTGCTTCAAGACCGCAAGCATTGTGCCAGTGCCAAAGCAGTTGACTGTGTTTAGCCTGAATGACTTAAGACCTGTTGCACTAATTCCCATAATCATGAAGGGCTTTAAAAGACTAGTTTTGGTCCACCTTAATTCCTGCCTCCCCCCAACACTGGATCCCTACCAGTTTGCCCATCGGTCGAACAGGTCTACAGAAGACGCAATCTCCATAGCTTTACACTCTGCCCTGAATCACCTGGACAAAATCAACACCAACAGTATGTGAGAATGCTATTCATAGACTTAGCATTCAACACAGTCATCCTCTATAGGCTGGTCAACAAACACCATAACCTTGGGATCAGCCCCTCTCATGCCTTGTATTTATCTTCTGTAGAGGTCTGTTTAGTTCAATCTAAATTGCTGCACATGGAAAAAAATAAGCCATACAAAACCATCTTGTCTACTGGATTTTCCCCCATAGATCTTCAAAACAATGTCGCTCTCTAAACACATTATCTGTCTATAGTCAAAATCATAAGTAGCACTTTTTCCCGCTAATTAAATCTTACACCACGTTCCACTTCCAAGGCAGTGGAAACATGAACCTACAAGTCTGGTTCGTGCAAAGTTATTGCTGGGAACAGTTCCAATGGTGGAAATGAGGAATCATTTTTGTACCTCAGATTTTTTGTCTATTATCAAGCTGATCCACAACCTGACATTTTTATAGGCATTTTTCCTCATCTTTACCAACTGGTGCTGTGGTTGTGAAGCCAGTACAAAATGCATAGCTCTGAATTTTGGAAAATTTGAAAATAAATAACATAAAATAAATAGCATACCATAAAGGTCTGCATACCATACCATTAGTGGACTGCTGCAGAAATGGTTATTCTGGAAGGTTCTCCCATCTCCACACAGCAACTCTGGAGCACTGTCAGAGTGACTCTATTCACAGGAACCTAAAAAGGCAGTTGTGTGTTTTCTTAATATATGTCCAATGAATTGACTTAATCACAGATGGATTACAACAAAGTTGTTGATACATCACGAGGATGATCTATGGATATGCACATATGACACATACAGTTGTGCTCAAAAGTTTGCATACCCTTGGAGAACTAGTAATATACACACCATTTGTAAAAAAACATGAGTGAGCAGGCAAAACACATGTCTTTTATTTCTTTGGGTTTCACATTCAACAGTAAGTTATAACAGAATGGTGCAATCATATAACAAAACATGTCAACAAAGAAAGAAATGAACTGACCCCTGCTCAAAAGTCTGCATACCCTTAGTTCTTAATGCTGTGTATTGCCCTCTTTAGCATGAATGACAGCGTGCAGTCTTTTGTAATAGTTGTTTATGAGGCCCCAAATTCTTGCAGGTGGTAAAGCTGCCAATTCGTCTTGGCAAAATGCCTCCAGGTCATGCAAAGTGAACCGCACATTTGAGATCTTCCAAGAGTGGCTTGAATATATTTAGGTTAGGAGAGTTTGATGGCCACTTAAGAACCTTCATATTTTTCTGCGGTAACCACACGAGGGGCAACTTGAACTTGTCCTTAGGGTCACTGTCGTGCTGGAAAGCCCAAGAGTGTCCCATGCGTAGCTTTCGTGCAGAAGAAAACAAATTGTCTGCCAGTATTTTCTGCTAACATGCTGCATTCATCTTGCCATACATTTTCACCAGATTGCTTGTGCCTTTGGAGCTCACACTCCCCCAAAACATTAGTAGGCTACCATCATGCTTCACAGTGGGGATAGTATTCAGTTCACTATAGGCCCTGTTGACCCCTCTCCAAACATAGCGCTTATGGTTGTGACCATAAATCTTTATTTTGGCATACTGTAACTGGTCTTTTTTGAGGCATTGGCGCAGTAAATGTTTTTTCTGGCAACTCGACCATGCAGCTCATTTTTGTTCAAGTATCATCTTATTGTGCTCCTTGAAACAACCACACTGTCTTTTTCCAGAGCAGCCTGTATTTCTCCTGAGGCATCCTGTGTGTTTTTCTTTGTATCCCGAACAATTCTTCTGGCAGCTTTAGCTGAAATCTTTCTTGGTCTACCTGACCTTGGCTTGGTATCAAGAGATCCTCAAATTTTCTTAATGAGTGATTGAACAGTATTGACTGGCATTTGCAAGGCATTTGATATCTTTTCATATCCATTTCCATCTTTATGGAGTTCCATTTGCTTGTAACGCAGGACTTTTGACAGTTCTTTTATGCTCTCCATGGCTCAGTATCTACGTGCATCCACATGAGAGCCAACAAACTCATTGACTATATATACACAGACACTAATAGCCATTTAAAAAGCCACAGGTGTGGGAAATATACCTTAAATTCCCATTGTTACCTGTGTCTGTCACCTTGTGGGTCTGTAACAAGGCCAAACCTCCAAAGGTATGTAAACATTTGGGTGATTTCTGTTATTGTTATGTTATCATGTTAAATGGAGCCAAACAACTATGTGATTATAAATGGCTTCATAGGATCACTTTCCTTAAATAAAAGACGAAGAGAAACAGAAGGGTTAAAAGAATGTATTTTCTACTTTTTTGGAAAGGAAAGAAAAAGGTGCAGTTGTCTCTTAATTTTTTCCGGAGCTGTACATACATAAATACACACAGACGTACACACACACCGCACACACTTTATTGGAAATGACACTTGTTGTGTGATAGACCAATTGTTTTAGGAAATTAAATTAAATTTCCTCTTTCTTTCATAGGAAAGTATATGCTGTCATTTGTGATTCATAACACAACAAATGTAACAATAATTGCTAATAACAGAAAATACAAACAAATTATTTTGTTAATCGTCATTTGCCTGTTTTGTTCATTGTAAGCAATAAAATAGATACATTTAGCCTTTTTAAACTAAAAATTATTTGTACATTGCAAGTTAAATGTGGTCTAAGGTACATACAATATAAAAAGTATATTTTATGGTTATGGGTGAAAAATAAGTTACTTAGCAGGTAAAACATTTAATTTGATGATGATTAATGTTTTATTCAGTGCTTGTTAATGAATTCAAACATAGGTAAAAATTTCACCCATGAACACTAGGGGTGTATACCCTTTTCAAACAGAAACCTCCACCAAGGTTAAATCAAATTTGCCTATTCTTGTGCAGCATCAATTCAAATGTGAAAATTGTGAGCATGCTTGAGAAAACAACCATATAACTAACCTTAATCCAAACCGTACACACATGCACGCACACACTCACGCACGCACACACACACACACAGACACACACACACACACACACACACACACACACAAAATACATGGTTTCTAGTCTATATTATAGAGAGCTGAGGAGAATTGCAGTAGGCCAGTGCAATTAAGGGTCCATAATCAAACCAAACATAGATACTCTTACACCTAACATTAATACTAACCCTACCCTTAAATCATTTTTAAGGGTAGGGTTACATGTTTTCTTTTCCAAACAGTATTGTGTCTGTATAAATGAGGAAACAAATCAATTCAGTCTATTTGAGAATAAGGCAGTAACATAACAAGATGTGGAAAAAGTGACGAGATCAGATTCCAAATGCCAGTGTTTTAACTGCAATGTCAAATCAAATACATTTATAAAGCCCTTTTTATATCAGCAGTTGTTACAAAGTGCTTTTACAAAACACCCAGCCTGAAACCCCAAGGATCAAGCAACAATGTTGAAGCAGAGTGGCTAGGAAAAACTCCCTAAGAGGGGCCAAAATTTAAGAAGATACATAAAGATGAACCAGGGGTGACCAGACCAATGCCAGGTGAACATTTTAAGAGTACAAGTTGCAATAACTAATAAATGCATGTGGGCTGTGTCCGGAGCCTAAATCAGGCCAGAAGCATGACCATTTCTTAAGTTTACAAGTGGAAAAGGACAACTGACCCTACTCCCCCCAGCCCATTAATATGGCAGTGTAAAACCTTGGGGTTGAGATGGGGGGATCCAGTGACACTGTGGCCCTATCCAGGGGGAGGCCCCGGACATGGCCCAACAGGCAGGAAGTCAATTCACAATGTATTTCCAAAAACGTGTTAGCTTTAAATGTCCTCACATTAACTGCAATGCATCTCCAAAACCGTACATACATTGACTTCAATTTACTTACAAAACAATTTTATGCATTTTCATTTTCTTCAAGGTTGACTTTACTGATCTGACAGAATCATATTTTGATACTTATGGAATGCACCAGAACTTAATGCACCATTACCAGACCTCTCCTGATGGTACTTTCTTGATATTACCTTTAAAGTCTATATTGTTCTTAAAAACGTGTATAAGTTAAGTTGAACATCAACGTAGGGCGGAATCTGACGTCAGGCAGAACATTGATCAGCAACATCATACAGGATAACAGATGAGACAGGACAAACTGATCCTGGGCCTGATAAATATGTAGCACTTACAATATTATTTAATTAATTGGAATATCATTTAATTGTGAATATTTTTGTCCGCCAATGGATTTAAGTTTCTATTTCTCAATATACACATTTCAAGGTGAGGAAGTATCTTACTGAACTTTCTTCTTAACATTCTACCATAGTGAATCCATGATACAGTATTTAATAACAGTATGTTTACTAGTTTAATTATTCAGAAGGTTGTCCAAAGTTTTCAATTTGACAAAATAACAGTAATTGCTTAGAAGTCATGATTGTGTTGATGATCATGAATTAAATATTTTCTAATCTTTTAGACGCACATTTAATTCAGATGTCATCAAAGGGATCCTCGTCATCAAAGACCATGTGTATTGAAAGAGAGATGAGTGTATACATAAATGATTTAGCAGATTCTGCAGAACAGCACTTCACAGATGCAAAGTTGGATTTGGGTGCCTATGTTTCCCTAGTGAGTTGGACATTAGTAGCTTAGTAAAAAGGGTAAAGAGAAACTTAAACACAGACAGATACTTTTTCTCACAGACATGCACATACATCTTTGTTTCAGACTCTCAGCTCTGCATCAGGGGGAAGTAGACCTTGCAGATACAAATATAATTACAAATGTAGAAGTCCGCACAAATTCAGACCAGCTTGTTTTACTTCTGATGGATAAAATAAAAGACTTAATTATCCTGTTCAGACGGGATATTCATTTTTTTATTTAAAAAAACAAAGTGAATGTTTATATGGCCTCCTTTTATAAAAACAAAAGGTTACCCCGTTCTTGACAGCATGCACATTTAATATGGCCAGTGCTGTAGATGGAATTCAGAGAGGTGGACTGGGTTTATCACGGCACCCCCACGGCAAAATTGTTGGTGCCATGACAAGAAAACTGTGGGTAGAAACTGTGCTTAACAAATGAGTCATGCACATTTATTGCATATGCTCAGTAAATGCATAATCTCTCAACGTACGACACTGTTGTAAATGTTGTACGTGAGGAATTTTCTATTTTGAAAGTTAAAGCTGCCAATGCGTAAAGATTGGAGACGAACTGCAAACAGACAGGTTTTGTGGTACCAGTTTCTTTTGTCCAGGTGCCGTTCAGAAACCAATGTTACATAGAATCTATAGTATTCTAATCATTACATTTAATGTAATAATTAAGCAATAAGGCACCACAAGGTGTTCCTTCTCACGTCCAGAGAAAGGACGGCACTCAAATTGACCTTGTGGTCTCTGTTCCTCAGGTCGATTCCGCCAGGACTCTGCCATAGCCACGCTGGGGTGACTCATTCATCGCGTAAGTCTGTAGTACATCCAACTGCTTGCAAATGAGAGCATCCCTTTTCTCTGGACTTCAAGCTGAACTTCTCTGTAGAGATTCAGCACGGCTCTAACAGATTAAAAAAACAGTCAAGAGTGAACTGAATATCAGGGATCCAGGATGTTTCCACTGTGGGAAGCCCTTGTTTTCAAACACTGTATGGGAAAGCTTTACGTAATCGCTTAGCTTGCTTGGTGGTAGATTTGTGAACCGAAATGCCCCTGGTCTTCATAGCAAATGTTTCACGCTCACACAGGCACTGGTGTCAATAAGTACATTTTCCACTTCCTATGAGGATGTGCAAATCGTCTATGTGGAAGATGCTAGATATAAAACCGTTATATAGGGAGTCCCTTAATACTGTACCATGACCTAGCTACACAATTTCTAACGTATCTAAAATAAAACGTTGTACAGCTTCTACTTTACCACCATTTATCCACTAGGGTTTTATACTTATAACCAAAGGACCACTGGATCCCCAGAAACACTGCAAAGACCTTGAATTAATTAATTAATCACCTCCCATCACCACATGCACGTCTCTATTGGTAATTCAAAACCCAGAGATAGCATATCAAAGACAGAGACATAGTGGTCAGTGATCACCTCACTGACCACAATCATCATCATCATCATCCGCGTATCCACTGACCACTAAGTAAAGCAAAACAATATGGAACAATGAAGACACACCAACCTTTCCAGTTAGACACTGAGGGATCCCTAATGAAACAATGGTAAAACCATTGTCTCCAAGTTACTTGCATTATAGGGAGACCAACTCCTGCTCTTGGATTACACCAGAGGTTTATACAATTGTGTTGCCTTGGGTCACAGCGTTCTAGAAACACATTGTAGCGGCTTGGGTGTCAGGAAGTTAAGGGAAGGTGTTTCCACATCCGACAAGATAGAATTGCTACCGTGCTGTATTATATTTAAGTAATAATGAAAGAGGGTGTGGTATATTGCAAAAACAGACCATTGCCATGGAATGCAGAATTACAAATGGTCCACTAAAATTTCAGTTACTTCAATAGTTTGGTAGACATTACCAGGAAAATCCCTTGGTCATTTACTGCTCAATAAAATTCAAAACAGCTACCAGTAACACAATTCAAACGTTCTTTTGTATGCTGATTGACCCAATGTAAAGTAAAATTGGTTTGAATGTACAAACGTGGAAATTGCCATTAAGTCTTTAGGAATGTGCAGGTTTCACACAGTCTGTGGGATTTCACCAGATTTTTGTTCAGTTTAGTTGGACAACAAGTGATTCTCAGTGGGATTGAGATAAAGACTATGACTCAGCCATTGTTTTACCTTTTTGTGCTTGAGGAAACTGTATGTTTCTTTGGCCTTGTGCTTGGGATCATTGTCCTGCTGATCCGTTGAACTCTATAGCTGCTTCTTTTTTGGCGATGCCTGGGTAAGTGATGCAGATTCCACTTCCAGATTACTGACCAAACTGTGCTCTATGGAATTTCAAAACACTCACACATTATTTCACGTCTCCGTCATGTTTGTAGCCGAGTTTCTGCCCGACGATTCCTGCTATAACTGCCCCTCTACAGGTTTAATCCCAAGTTCCAACCCTACCAGAGAGTTTTTCATAGTCACTGTGCATCATTTTGTTGTTGTTGCTTGCTGTTTGGGGTTTCAGACTGGGTCAGACTGGGTAAGCAGTTAGCGAAAACTGCTAATGTAAAAGGGCTTCATGAAATGCACTTGATTGATTGTGTGGTACAGGCATGACCTACTAAAAGAGCTTACATAGTAAATTGGTTGAATACTTATACAAGAAACCAATGTCTCCCCACATAAAATCTCTGTCACCAGATATACATTTATTTTGAGTTTAACTATAAAACAAAATCCAACACAACAAAATGTCTATGTACTATTTGTGATTCTATAATGTGAGAGAAATGGTCAGGAGTTTGAATACTTTTACAAGTCATTATATTTCAGTGTGGGAAAGAAATAAAATGACTGAAATTGAGCATTACATCTTGAGAAAAAGTATAATTGCAAAGAACTTTGTTCTAATGAAATATGACATTGGGAAGTATTTAGTATTATTAGGAAATTGTGACAATGTGAACAAAGAAATCATAATACAGCACTTACACTTGAATCAGAAAAATATTTATTTAATTATGTATTCATTTATTTATTTATATTAAATTTTCAGCGTTTGGTATTTAATTATTAATTAATTTATCTATTCATGTATTTATATATTCTATTTTGAGTTATTTGGTCCTCCATATAATCCATGGTTCAGTTTTCTTTAATCAGAGAAATCCCAACCATCTATCATCAAGTTGTAAAAAACAGTACACTGGCAGCTCAAATTGTCTCAATCACAGTCAAAGGCAAGCCCAGGCATATAAACAAAAAATGTGTAAAAGGCCAAAATATGTGTTGATTTTCAGGGAATTACTGTCATGATACCGATATTTTGCTATATGATACGTCTAGTATGATTAAGCGTGCCATGAAATTCTGTTGCTCCGCCCCCTGGGACACCTGTTGATCCATTTTCCATAAGTTTTGCACATGTGCTGTAATAATACCAGGCCTCGATTCTCTTCTACTCATCACAACACGTTTCATTTTACTTAACAATGTCTCCAGAACCACTGACTAGGCTACTGCAGTGATATTCATATTTTGGCCTGGCTGTGATTTAGCAGAAATAAAATCATGATGATGATCTGCATGTCATGGTGACATTAAATGGAGAACACTAAAACACAGTTTGTTGTCAGATGACTTTACACACTCTCCTGAATCACACATTCCGTACAACCTCTGCCTCAAGCCTACAAACACATCCTCATACTCACACTCTCTCACACATCTCTCTCTCTCTCTCTTTCTCTCTCACACACACACACACACACACCTTACTCCCTCTAACACACACACACAAACACACAACCTCTATTTCACAAACACATACAGTACACAAACACCCAAACTTGACAACTGACTCCCACGAGGTAAACCCACCAGGAACAGCAGGTAACTGCGCTGAATTCCATTTTCCGACATTGTCATATATCTTTAAGTGCACACAGTGAATTATTAAATACTTACAGGAAACATCTGAAGATCAGTTCAAAAAGCACCACTAAATTGGCATTTACTTAGGCTTCAAGTGCGACTAACGTCCATCACCAAGCGACCAGAACTGTCAATCAAATAATCTCAAACTGAATTTGGCCACAGCTCATAAAATATGAAAACTTATGCAATCAATTCATTTTTCTTTTGTATTTTTTGTATTTCGAAATAATTTAGAACATCTGTATATTTTATTTTTCACTTCGATATCATGGATATTTTTGTGTTGATTAGTGGCAAAAGTCACTTATTAAATACATTTTGATTACACATTGTAACACAGTAAAATGTGGATAAGTCCGAGGGGGTGAATACTTTTAAAAGCCACTGTAAGAAATTAAGAATTCTGTCTATAACAAAACAAAATGAGGAAAGCGTGAGGGTCAGTATACTTTCGGAAGATAAAAATATATAGGAGTAAAACCTTTTCTGTAATTCCAATTCTTGAGAATGGTCGATTCTGCCCCATATTGTCTTGCACTTGACCAAATTTTATTATTTTCTTGACAAAACCCCACTAGTCATGAAGAAATTCAATTCCTTCCTACTTGTGAGACGATGAAATATATGTAGGCTGAACTTCCAACACATCCAGGCCACAACTGAAAGATGGACTGACAATACAAGTTGGAAAGAGAGCTTCTCAAGAGATTTGTGGCAGGGTTAATAAACCTTTGTAGAGAAACACACAGTGACTGAATGTGCTGTTTTTGGCAGCGCACCACTGACTACAGGGAAAGGGAATGTGTTGGTTCTGACCAGAACACGCCATGGGAAGCATTAGGCAGAGCGCTCTCTACCATTTCACCAGGCGAGTAGGGAAGTTTATCAAGTCAATGCAAGAGAGCAAGATGTAGGTAATGGACACATCCAACAAATTCCCATCTTCAGGTGCAAGCTGTGACCTAGAAACAAAACACAGTTGTTCAAACAACTGATAGATCTTCCCCAAAGAGCTCAATATAAAATATTTTATATAATATATAATATATTATATAATTTTTTTAAACATTGAAACCAAGCCTACTAATAGTCTAGTAAAAGCCTTGTGTTTTGGAATGCTAGATTTGAACAAGGCCAATAAAAAGTAGTAATGGAAAGATTTGCTCTTACTCTCTCTGTCCTTCTGTCGCACCCGAGGACCATAAAACTTGATTTAAAAAAAACAATAAGACAAAAAAAAAACATTTGGTCACAGTCTGTGGCCCCGAGGAGCCCGTCATAGGACTGCATAAAACTTGACTGGGAAGTCTGCAAAAGTTCCAGCAAGAAGTCCACATAATTGACCCTGTGTCATGGCAATACAGTAAAGATATTTTGGAAACCTTTTCAAACATTTAATCATGTTTACATATTCCTTATTCAAGTAATTTAGACTATGATCTTTGTAGGCTTAGAAGGACAGCAGCCTCAACAGTTTTAAAATAACCTTTCTTTACCACAACGAGACATGATGTTTTCCTTTGATTGCCAATCACTTGAAACGGTGCTCTTTTGGCTACTGTGCCTCACAAAATAATTCCAGAATTCAGTAGCACACTGCTGTGAAACTGTAAACTGATACATGGAAAGATCTATCTGTTACAGTAAAATGAAATCTAATGACATTCTGTAACTCTGTTGTGGAAAAACATTTGCCTTAATGCAATCTATGTTCAGTGTAATTTATAAATGTATTATCATTAATTTATTATTATTGTAAATATGGATAAAAGGATGTACATTTTTGTTGTTGATTTGCTTGATCTTCCACTTAAAACATTAATCAAACTTTGAATTTATTGAAAAAAACACAATGACTGGCAACCCTGCATTTAGTACTTAGTGTACCCTCCCATGCCAAGAAAACAGCTCTAAGATCTTATAACATTTGATGGTGTGAGAGAAATCATAAGAAAGTATTTGAGACCATTCTGGCACACAGAAACTTTTGGATACTTCTAATCAGCTCACCAGATTTTCAGCTCACAGTTTTCAACAGCATTAAAAATGTATATAAAGTGGGGAGAACAAGTATTTGATACACTGCTGATTTTGCAGGTTTTCCTACTTACAAAGCATGTAGAGGTCTGTAATTTGTACCATATGTACACTTCGACTGTGAGAGACGGAATCTAAAACATAAATCCACAAAGTCACATAGTATGATTTTTAAATAATTAAGTTGCGTTTTATTGCATGACATAAGTATTTGATCACCTACCAACCATTAAGAATTCCGTCTCTCACAGACCTGTGAGTTTTTCTCCCTCCTGTTCTCCACTCATTACCTGTGTAAAAGACACCTGTCCACACACTCAATCAAACAGACTCCAACCTCTCCACAATGGCCAAGACCAGAGAGCTGTGTAAGGACATCGGGGATAAAATAATAGACCTGCACAAGGCTGGGATGGGCTACAGGACAACAGGCAAGCAGCTTGGTGAGAAGGCAACAACTGTTGGCAAAATTATTAGAAAATGGAAGAAGTTCAAGGTCACGGTCAGTCTCCCTCAGTCAGGGGTTCCACGCATGATCTCACCTCATGGGGCATCAGTGATCATGAGGAAGGTGAGGGATCAGCCCAGAACTATACAGCAGGACCTGTTCAATGACCGGAAGAGAGCTGGGACCACAGTCTCAAAGAAAACCATTTGTAACACACTACGCCGTCATGGATTAAAATCCTGCAGCGCACGCAAGGTCCCCTTGCTCAAGCCAGCGCATGTCCAGGCCCGTCTGAAGCTTGCCAGGGACCATCTGGATGATCCAGAGGAGGAATGGGAGTAGGTCATGTGATCTGATGAGACAAAAACAGAGCATTTTGGTCTAAACTCCACTTGCCGTCTTTGGAGGAAGAAGGATGTGTACAACCCCAAAAACACCAACCTTACCGTGAAGCATGGAGGTGGGAACATCATTCTTTGGGGATGCTTTTCTGCAAAGGGGACAGGACAACTGCACTGTATTGAGGGAAGGATGGATGGGGCTATGTATCGCGAGATCTTGGCCAACAACCTCCTTCCCTCAGTAACAGCATTGAAGATGGATCGTGGCTGGGTCATCTTGCATGACAACGACCCGAAACACACCAGGGCAACTAAGGAGAGGCTAGAGTGGCCTAGCCAGTCTCCAGACCTGAACCCAATAGAACATTTTTGGATGGAGCTGAAAGTCCATATTGCCCAGCGACAGCCGCAAAACCTGAAGGATCTGGAGAAGGTCTGTATGGAGGAGTGGGCCAAAATCCCTGCTGCAGTGTGTGCAAACCTGGTCAAGAAATACAGAAAACGTATGATCTATGTAATTGCAAACAAAGGTTTCTATACCAAATATTAAGTTATGCTTTTCTGATGTATCAAATACGTATGTCTTGCAATAAACTGCATATGTATTATTTAAAAATCATACAATGTGATTTTGTGGATTTTTGTTTTAGATTCTGTCTCTCACAGTTGAAGTGTACCTATGATAAAGACCTCTACATGCTTTGTAAGTAGGAAAACCTGTAAAATCAGCAGTGTATCAAATACTTGTTCTCCCCACTGTATCAGTGACAGTCCACTTACCCCGAGTTCTTCCTTAAAGACTCACAGGGTCATTTTTTAAACAATCCATTATTCAGCACTGTCTTAGTCATTAATTAGCATTTCAAGCGTCGTACAAATGGATAAAACGAAACCGTACGTACCCTGTCACAAAGCTGCAGTGCAAGTGGAAAAATACTCGAAAA
Source organism: Esox niger (assembly GCA_016801105.1). Classification (NCBI taxonomy): domain Eukaryota; kingdom Metazoa; phylum Chordata; class Actinopteri; order Esociformes; family Esocidae; genus Esox; species Esox niger. The sequence continues at coordinate 25,806 of JACXGJ010000438.1, forward strand.
CACTCCAAACTAAGACAACTGGTGTTTTTTACCTCAAAGAACATAACAATGTTGTATTCCTCAAGACACGTTTTTTTATTGGCAAAATCATCCAATTTCAAATCAATGGGTACCTCCTGGGTTTAATGTTCAGTTTTTTTATATTATTCAAAAGAAAGCAAGTAACCTTCATCTTTGATACTCACCTTGGACAGTCAAACATTATTTGCTTGTGAGAGAAAGGAACACACATATACACTGAACAAAATTATAAATGCAACACCTGTTTTTGCCCCTATTTTCATGAGCTGAACTCAAAGATCAAAGACTTTCTCTATGTACACAAAAGGCCTATTTCTCTAAATCTGTGTTAGTGAGCACTTCTCCTTTGCCGAGATAATCCATCCACTTCAAAGGTGTGGCAAATCAAGATTCTGATCAGACAGCATGATTACTGCACAGGTGTGCCTTAAGCTGGCCACAATAAAAGGCCACTCAAAAATGTGCTATAGTCTGATGAAACCAAGGTTGAACTTTTTGGCCATAATTCCAAAAACAACACTGCACATAACCCAAAGAACACCATACCCACCATGAAGCATGGTGGTGGCAGCATTATGCTTTCGGGCAGTTTTTCTTCAGCGGGAACTGGGGTTTTAGTCAGGGTGGAGGGAATTATGAACAGTTCCAAATACCAGGCAGTTTTGGCACAAAACCTTCAGGCATTCGTTAGAAAGCTGAAGATGAAGTTCACCTTTCAGCACGACAACGACCCAAAGCACACATCCAAATCCACAAAAGCATGGCTTCACCAGAAGAAGATTTTTTAAATGGTCCAGTAAGAACCCAGACATGAATCCAATTGAACATCTGTGGGGGGATCTGAAGAGGGCTGTGCACATGAGATGTCCTCTCAATCGGACAGTTTTGGAGCGGTTTTGCAAAGAAGCGTGGGCAAATCTTGCCACGTCAAGGTGTGCCATGCTAATAGACTCTTACCCAAAAAGACTGAGTGCTGTAATAACATCTAAAGGTGCTTTAACAAAGTATTAGTTTAAGGGTGTGCACACTTATGCAACCAGAGTTTTTAATTTTTCCCCCTCGAAGATTTCAATGTGTTTTTCACATTGAATTGTTCACATTATATGTGACATGATTTATCTTTGTCTAATTTTTTGACATCACAAACACCTGGGATTTTAACAGGGGTGTGTAGATTTTTTATATCCCCTGTATGTAAACTAGCAGCTAAATTGTAAACACAGATGACATGCTAGGATCAAAGAACTTTAGAAAGCTATCACACACTGTTGAACAGGTTTAATATTTAGATGATTGGGACGAGTGCTGTGTACATTGTGATTGGGTTCCTGAGGATCTTGGGATCTGGAGGCTAAATGTCATCCTAGTGATGTGGTTGAGAGATGGAACTGTTAACAGACCTTACAGATATGGCAACGAGTGAAACCTCAAGTCTCCTCTTCCACGTCCCTTGTACCTTTCTTATGACCATGGCATTTTCCACAATATCAAATATTATTCTAAAGACCACTGAAGAAAATGGGTAAGCTAGGCGAGGCAACTAATCTTTACATAGCTTGCTGAGGTTAAAGTTCACGCTCACCTCAACGATATTATTGAACAGAAGCCTTGTATGGTGGCAATCGAAAATAGTTCACTAGTGCCAGTTTCCTCTTAAAATGCAGCTTTAATATAGTGGGATGCACTGTTTCCAATCATGAATTTGGAAGATGCTAATATTGCTAATTAAGGACTAGGACAGAGCTGAATAATGAATTGTTTTACAAATTGTCACTACAGTATGTGCCTAAAGGAACAAATTTGGGTGAGTGGACTGTCACGGAAATATGAATTTTTGACAAACTATCATTAAGTCACCGGACTGTCCTCTTACACCAATTTTCCCTGTGGTGTTTGTTGCCAAACATATTAAATGGAAGTCTCATCAGACCATAGAAATTAGTTACACTAATAAGTAGCCAACGTCAGGCGTGTGACAATGCTGTTTAAGGATGCATTTTTGGCAGGTTCTCTAATGCCAGAAAATAAAAAAATCTACAAAAGTATACGAGATTCTTTGGATATTTACACACACAAAATACAAATTGTCCCACGATTAATGTATGACTCAAGCTGAATATTAACTCACTCCAGTTTGTAAACTAGGAAGTATATGAAACACTCCAGTTTGGTTTTAGACCCAATCATAGTACTAAGAGACTGCTCTTAAAAAGTAAATTACCTTTCAACTGACGACACCGTTGATCACTCCTCACTTTTGGAGAAACTGGAAACCGATCTTGAAACCGATCAAAATCTATTTATTTGTATGTGTAAATGTTTTGTTCTCGGGCAAATCCTAATGCTTTACTCAGGGTTTGGTTTTGAGACAGCTAATAAAAAAAATATTTCAAGAACAGCTTCCCCCCATCTACGGAACTGTGCAAAAGTTAAATACTATTTGTCAAAAAATTACACAAAAAGGTTTTACTATTAACCTATAAAGCTATTACATGGACTTGCTCCAGTACATCTCTGAATTGGTCCACACCTATTTGTATGCCAGAAAAAAGCTCTTCCAGCAGTCAGAAAATGCTGGCCTCCTCACTGTACCAAGAATTTCAAAATAAACAACTGGTGGAAGAGCTTTATCTCATTCAGTAGTAAAATCTATTCATGCAAGTCACAGACTCTTAACCTTAAACATTCACGAAAGTTTCATTTGTTCAGTAGGGTCGAAAAGTAAGTGTGGGGGTCTAGGATTTATGGGTTCCGCTTGAAGGACTGTTCGTCAGCCGAAACTCACGAAAGGACTCCTCTTAGCTACTATGCCACCCCCCAACCCCTCGGATGTGGCAAAGAGTGTCCAGCCCTCCATCCCAGTCACATATTTGTACACTGTAACTTATTCATATCTATGATTAAGTTTAGCCTCAAGTTCCACTTTCCACTGGGATGATTGTCCTCTAGCTCAAACTGGGCGGACACCTAGCCACTGCGCCACACTCAGGAGGGGTGAAAGAGTGTCCCATGATCCGTCCACCCCCACCATCTCGGCCTCAAATATGTTGCAATAGTTTATGTTCAGGGGACTATGTTTTTTTGAGAAACTGTGCATCACTGTGCTCTTGTTGTTGGTTACTCTTTTGGGTTTCTGGGCTGGGTATTTGTATAAGCACTTAATGACAGCTGCTGATGTAAAAAGGGTGTTTAAAATACATTTGTATCCCCCGCCTTGGGCAACATTTGTGTTCTCACAGCCAATTGTGCAGGGGCTGAGCGCTGGCCCATTTTAACATCCGAGTCAGCATATTTTGTGAGCGAGGCTACTCAGGAGCATGACTTCAAAGAAAACTCTAATTTAAAAGGTAGGAAGCAATTGATGAAAAGTTTAAGATGTCTGTGTTGGTCATTTTCGATTCATGGTCCTAGATCTTTTTGACAGGCAGCCGCAAAATATTTATATGGATCTCCCTTGTCTACAACACACAAAGATTTAAACCATGTGACCTGCAATCTCCATCCATTCGAACATGCCATTAACAATAAGCAGGTTTTATAATTATTTAATAAATGTACACACTTTTAATAAAAATATGTTATGGAATATTACTCACTTTAAATATAGTGATTGGTTTTATTATCTACAAACCAGTTTCCAAAAAAGTTGGGACGCTGTGTAAAATGCTAAAATAGTACAAAGACAACATATCAAATGTTGAAACTAAGAAATGTTATTGTTTTTGGAAAATTGCATGCCCATTTTAAACTTCATTCCAGCGAAATGTTAAAAAAATGTTGGGAAAGGAGCATGTTTACCACTGTGTTGCATCACGGCTTCTTTTAACACTCTGTAAGTGCTTGGGAATTGAGAAGACCAATTGCTGTAGTTTTGAAAGTGAAGTGTATTCCCATTCTTGCACGATACAGGTGCATTGATAACAACCTAGCCCTGAATACAAAGAAAACCAAGGAGCTCATACAGGAAATCTAAAAGCTGCAGTCACGCCCCAGTTGTCATCGATGGCACTGAGGTTGAGTGTGTGTCCAGCTTGAAATTCTCACATACCCGAGGACCTCTCAGCCCTGGTCAAAAAACACCTCAGCCCTGGTCCAAAAACACCTTAGCCCTGGTCAAAAAACACCTCAGCCCTGGTTAAAAACACCTCAGCCCTGGTCAAAAAACACCTCAGCCCTGGTCAAAAAACACCTCAGCCCTGGTCAAAAAACACCTCAGCCCTGGTCAAAAAACACCTTAGCCCTGGTCAAAAAACACCTCAGCCCTGGTTAAAAACACCTCAGCCCTGGTCAAAAAACACCTCAGCCCTGGTTAAAAAACACCTCATCTCTGGTCAAAAACACCTCAGCCCTGGTTAAAAACACCTCAGCCCTGGTCAAAAAACACCTCAGCACTGGTTAAAAACACCTCAGTCATGGACAAAAAAGCATAGAAGGCCTCTCTGTCTTCCAAGATCCTTGTGAGCTTTTACCGCTGCACAAGCGAGAGCATCCTGACTTACTGTGCCACAGCATGGTTTGGTGGTGGATCTATATCCAACAGGATGGCCCCGCAACGGGGGTGAAAACTGCCCAGAACATCATTGGTGCCCAGCTTCCTGCCATTGAAGACCTCCAGCACAAGCAGTGTCTGGCAGGGTACGCGGAATCACCAGGGACCCTTCACATCCTTGCCACAAATTGTTTGCCCTCCTCCCATCAGGCAGGTGGAACAGGTCTCTCCGTTCTTGCACCAGCAGGCTTAGGAACAGTTTCTTTCCATCTGCTGTAACCCTGCTGAACTCTGTGACCCATCACTAACCATACCCACCATGTGTACTACTGGACTCTGACACTGCCTTACAAGTCTGATAAGGACGTTTTCAATTGTCCAGAGGTACGTGTCATTGCTGCTATTCCTGTAGTTCATTTGCACATGCCGCCCTGCCAACCTGAACTTGCCCTCATTGCACAATTAGAACTGCCACTGTACTTGTATTTTCAACTAATATACATATGTCTACCAGGAACCTCATTACAGTGATTCCTGCATTTCAGTTGCACATGCTACCCTACTCTTTCAGTTTGCCTTGATTGCAAATTCAGAATGTTATTGGGAATAGCCACTTGTACCCGCATAACAATTTATCCCACTTGTACATGCATTATACTTAATACTTACATTTTCTGTACATTTTAAAATATTCCACTGCACATTTAGAATTGCCATTTGTAATGCATTTGCATTAATTGCACATCTATACATTCCACTTGTACATACATACAGTATACTTAATACTACATTTTCTGTCCTGCTCTATTTGCCAATCTGGTTAGACACAAATTGCAATTCATTGTACTGTACTTGTACTTGTTCAATTACAATAACATTTAAGGACTGGTCTTCAGGCTGATTTTGCTCCAAAACATCTATATATTGTTCAGCATTAATGGTGCCTTCACAGATGTGCTATTCACCCATGCCATGTGCACTAATGCACACCCATACTATCACAGAAGCTGGCTTTTGAATGGTGCGCTGATAACAAGCTGCATGGTCCTTCTTTTCTTTAGTCCGCTGGATGCAGCATCCATGATTGCCAAAATAATTCCAAATTTTTATTCATCACACCACAGGACAGTTATCCTTTTCAACTCAGTGCATCTGAAATGAGCAGGGGCCCTGAGAACCAGCAATGTTTCTGGATCTTCTTTATATATGGTTTCTTTTTTGCATAGTAGAGTTTTAACATTTCTGGATGCGTTTGTTAATGTAGTGATGTACTGTGCGCACAGACAATGGTTTTCGGGAAGTGTTCCTGAGCCCATGCATTGATTTCCATTACAGAATCGTGTCTGTTTTTAATGCAGTGCTGCCTGAGGGTCCAAAGATCATGGCCCTCCAATATTGGTTTTAGGCCATGTCCCTTGCATAAAGAGATTTCACTGGATTCTCTGAATCTTTTATATTATGGACTGTAGATGATGACATCCCCAACGTCTTTGCAATTCTACACTGCGAAACTATATTCTTAAATTGTTGCACTATTTGCCTGTGCAGTTTTTCAGAGTGGTGAATCCCTCCCCATCCTCACTTCTGACCGACTAATCATCTTTGAAATGACCTTTTTATACCCCATCATATTATTTAGTTGTTGCCAGTTGACCCAATTAGCTGTCAGAGTTGTATTTTGTGTATTTAATTTGTGACAGAAACAATCAAATGAGTGTTTTCGGTAATGAACAGTTCTTTAGGATTTTTTCAAAAGGAGTAATGTGAATGAACTATACACACTTTACACACACATAAAAACCAACCAGGTCAGTTATATTGTAACCCAATTCAGGTTAAATAGTTGACAGAAGACATGCTGTTTTTTGACCCAGCAAGTCTGTAAATGGTTGGTTTGGATAATAAAATAAGTGTTAATTTAACAATTGGTGGAGTTACCCCAGCAGCGTGCTATTTTTATGTATTCAACAGGTTGTTTTCAGGGTGCAAGACCTATTAGGGGATTGGCTTCAGATTGATAACTTCGACCACCAATCATTAAAAAATAGCAATTCTTATTCAATTTTGTACACTAAAAATTTAAATTGTCTCTGAAATATTTGCATGACATATCTTAATTAAAAATGCATGTCCTGGTTTGCATATCCCAACATTGAGATATAATGTTAGGCTATTTATTATTTAAATTTCACATCCCTGAGACACAATGCTGGGATATGTATTAATGATATTCGAAGTGCCTTGTCATGATGAGACAAGTTAGTGCCAATCCATAACGGCAATACAACTGAACAAAGGAACCAGAATGTGATTTACTCTCATGAGAAGCCAAAGTAGTCAAAAACATTCTATATGAAAGCCACCATCAATAGCCAAGCAACTGGAACATCTAAACATCTGCAGATATATATTTTTTGTAGATATGTTCTAGATATGTTTTAGATATACAAGCCTTTGCTCTAGTATCTGTAAGTCAATTGGTTAATATGTAAGCTCTGTAAAAAACACACCCCGAAAGGTTGGGAATGCCCTGCCCAGAGGAACATTGCCCCTTGATAAGCCAGCTGGTGTGGAGTCTATGGACACAAAACTGGACAATTACGTGAAAAGGTTATACTCGTAATGGCAGTTTGACCGGGCACACATCATGGCAGGGACACGCTGTGACTGAACATTATAGCGCATTGCGTGCCTTGTTTGAACAACACAGGGTGCATATAATACTCCTAGTTTGTCGAAACACCGCTTTCTACTGAACCACATTAGGCGTATTACTTCTGACAAGGTTTCAGACCCTGACCATCCTGAGCCGTTACCCTTTTAAGTCGTCATGGAGGCTGAAGCCCGGGTTAAACTTCTGCACCTAGATGTGTATGTGGACGAGAAGACGCCTCGTGGCGGAGTCCTACAGCTCCTTGGGAGACTAAGGCCCCGGTGGAAACCACAGGACATCAAAATGAAGGCAAGTGACAGGTATAAAGGTATCATGGCACATTCAACGCATCAGTGTCCCAGTGGACAGAAACTTACAAAACATGTACAATTAAATCAAGCTGATTGAGAACATTTTAACTACTCTAGTTATTTTGAAGAGCAACATTTTACATTGGTTTTCTCGAACCTTGAAAATGTTTAACTGACATTCCCTTTAAAGCCTCAACAACATACTCAGAACTAGCAACTTCTGTCGTAAGTTTGTACACCAAAGAAACCATACATATCATATTAGAAAAACGTCTGTCCTCAGCTATCCTAGTTTCTCTTAAGGACATCATTCCATTTGTTAGTGCAAACAGTGGGCCAATCTCCCAGAGAAATAGGGTCTGTGTTTGTCAGAGTCACAATGGAAAGACACAGTGACCTCTCGAAGCACACAATTACTGAGAGGTGATGGCTTACCCCCAGAGTTCCCAATCACATATTGTGTCTGTGGGTTTCTAGGAACATATAGGGACGATGTAGATATCGACAAAACTAGGAAAAAGAGTATACATACAGTACATAGATGTCTGAAAACACCTCAAACTTCCTCAAGTGTCTTTGCTGAGACTCCCTGACCAACATGTTTCAGCAAAATTCTGAGGATTAGTTGAATATATACAGTTACCAAAATATATTCAAGTTACAGTTAACAACACCGATCATCCATAACATTATGACCACTCGTTATCATGGCACCTGTCAGTGGGTGGCATGTATTAGGCAGCAAGGGAACATTCTGTCCTCAAAGTTGATGTGTTAGAAGCAACTTTGACAAGGGCCAAATTGTGACGGCTAAACGACTGGTTCAAAGTGGTTCAAAGAAAGATATGCGGTGAACCAGCGACAGGCTCATGGGTGGCGAAGGCTCATTGATGTGTGTAGGGAGGGAAGGCTGGCCGGTGTGATCCACTCCAACATACAAGCTATTGTAGCTCAAATTGCTGAAAAGGTAAATGCTGGTTCTGAAAGAAAGGTGTCAAAGGGGGACTTACACAATAGTAGGCAGGTGGTCATAATGTTCTGGCTGATCAATGTAGGTTTATAACCTGTAAGTAGAATCAGAGTCATACCTCAGTTAGTTGTGAATCTTCAAGATAGAAAACCAATGTCTTTGGGCCTGTATTGGCACTTACATGACATACAAATTTAGGGGAAGTATTTTAACTCAACAGCAAATGCATCTATAAACAATTAGATAGGGATAGCAAACATATTTAAATAATGTCCGTCTACAAATGTTGTCCCATCATCCAGAGAAACCTGGAGTAAATTTGCCAAGAACAATGGGCAGAAATCACTCCAAAATATTCTGCACAGCTGGTACATACTATCCCAAAATATTTTATGCACTAAATGCAGCAAATGGTGACAACCAAATATAAATGTGTGGGGTTGAATGTGTTATGTTTGCACATTGTTCTAACCAATAATTCCCCCAAAAAGATAATTTCCCAACAAAACGTTTCAGTGTTTTCAAATAAATGATCAAACAGAACAAAATGTCAGAGCACAATTTGAAATTCAGTATATGAGAGAATTGGTCAGGGGTTTGAATAGGCACTGTATTTCCCCACCAACAGTCCTAAGCCTGGTAATTGGACATCACAAAAGTGTGAAAAATGTAAGAAAGTGTAAAATGACACTGACTGCTAGCCCACAAAAGGCAGATTCTAATTCTAACTAATATACCACCTCACACAGAGGCGCTGTGAATGCATGTTCTATGGTTTTATGCTGAAGAAAATAGGTTACAGCTTTGATTTCCTGCTCAGACATACCAGGCTAGTCTGATGACAAAAGCCTGTTGAATTTGACCCAAATATCTTGTGTTAGCTGTGGTGTGTTTGTTCAACTGTCTCTCAATTCCACACTATGAATACTTCATCAAATGTCAAGACAACCATGTTTGTTCTCTGCCGCACTCGATTAAACACTGTGTTACATGCAGCCTCTTCTGGGTTTGAACAGACCTTAAGGGACACTGGGAGCTGAGTAGGGAGTGAATAGAAACAAAGTTGCAATGATGTTCCCTTGCTATATGAGCAAACATGGCCATTGCAGACTAGAGTCTGAAGACTTGAGCTGTGTGTGGAGGCTCTGATATTGCTGACTGTGTCATCCACTATGAAGGCAATGTCAGTAATGCAATTGCTTTAAAAGGGAATGTATGACAATGTTAGAGTGAACATGTATGTTCTATTAATATCCCCAGAACATGTCAGGGCAGTAGCAATATGTGGTTGTGAGTGAAGATCATTTCCACTCGTCTACTCCATCAACGCTATCCTATCGCTGTTGTCTTGTGTTAAGATGTTCACTGAGGGCATCACCAACCAGCTGGTGGGCTGTTACATGGGCTCGCTCCAGGAGTCGGAGGTTGTGCTGGTACGTGTGTACGGGAAGATGACTGAGCTCTACGTGGACCGGAGGAGAGAGGTAGAGATGTTCGAGATACTGCACGCTCACAACTGTGGCCCACAGATCTACTGCAGCTTTCAGAATGGCATCTGCTACGAGTTTGTGAGGGGGACCACATTGGAAGACTCATTACTCACACAACCATCCATCTATAGGTATCTGTCGAAAGTTATAGCTATACACGTTCATACTGTACATTGACAGCACAGATCAGGAACGAAATGTAAACTGAATTAGAAAAAAATATACATATGCTTAACACATTTTACAGCATTACTTATTTACTCAAAATGCAATACACTCATAAAGTTTCATGAAGACTTGTGATGTTATATACAAATGATCCTAATGAATTATATGTTTAATTATAGCGACCTGTTATGTACCATAGTGCTTCACAATTACTGGAAAATCTTTCCTCAAGGATCATACCACGTTATAATTATTGACGCTGTGATTTTTGAGCAGCAAATCAGTATTAGTGCATCATAATCTTTTTCATGGTGTGTTATAGCATGCTTATAAGCCACTATAAAGGAATCTTTGATTGCTTTAGGTAAAGTGATGAAATCTCTAATCACACAAACATAATACACCGTTAGACATTACTATAACATTATAAAGTGGTCATTGTCTACATTCAGTAAAGTGAACCATTCCTCACGTTTCCTATTGACACAACACAAAATCTTTCATGCTCTGCTTTATTCAACAAGTTGACTAACATAATGTTAATTGCCACACAATCGAACTGCTAGCACTCAAAATATGTTCACACAAATTGTCCAAAAAAGATAGAATGTGAAGTCAAAGACCTGCACGTCTGTTTTATCCAAATCAGTGTAACATTTTGTCAGCATTTACATTAGCAACAGAGGACCACAAGTCAATCGTATTTATAGAAAATATATGCTATTTAGTTCACTGTAATCCCAAAACATTAAAAAGGAATACATTTAATGTTATAAGCCTGGTGTATGTTTTGTTGTTGCTTGATTGAAAGTGCCACACAAAACTTTTGCTAAGACAGGGCTGTCAGCTACAGGGTTGGTCGACCATTACAATTTCCAGCTTCTCCTGAAAGGTCCTTCTTGAAAAAGGCTTAGCCAGTAAATCTGCCACCAAATACATTTATTCTCCTCCTTCAGCAACTGTGTGTTAAAAAAATCTACTGGGCTAAATAAAAATCTAAAGCACAACATCTAAAAATCTAAACGATATGGAAATAAATTATCTTAAATGTTGCTATGTTACGTGCTAGCTAGCTACTTTACTCACTATTAGTGATTTCCCTCTCATTAACCACATCTTATAAATCAGGGGTGTCAAACCAGGTCCACGGAGGGTGGAGTGACTGCAGGTTTTTGTTTTTACCTATAAATTGGTACCCAGTTCAGACCTAAACAACCAGATGAGGGTAGAAACTAACCAATTAGTGACTTAATTATTCAAACAAGTACTAGATGAGAGCAAAAAACTGCAGACCGGTTTGATCCGGTTTGACACCTCTGTTTTAGATTAATCACGGTGTGGATAATTATAATGCTGTATGATCTTTGTGGAAAGATTTCCCAGTAGTTGTGAAGCACTATGTTTCTGTACATAATTACATTATAATGCATTAAAACATAAAATATACAGCGTTATAAGTCTTCATGAGTCTTTACGATTGTCTATAACTATGCATATACTGCATTAATGCTATATTATACTACAATACGAGTACATGTATAATGCTTTATAATGTGAAACACATATGGCCTTTAAATTTGTGTTATTAAATATATTTCCTGGTGTCCCCACATCTGTGAAAAACTGACTAAAACAAAGTTTCCTACGAAAATCCATCATTATTGAAGCCCATTGTGATATATGGAATAATATACTGTTGATCTGACACCTTTTATTTGCAGAACCGCAATCTTTGCTTTTCCTAAATCACTGCCAAGACAGATGAGGCATTTTAGAAATGCTACAGAGGAAACAGCATGGCGTCATGTTCTTTTACTAGACAAGCCAGCATCATATCATGCTTTCCAATGTTTGAATTTGCCACTTTATACAGAGTGATGGAAATTGTTTTGACGCTGTAATTATTTCATGTCTGGATGTAAATTTAGAGTTGGGTCATGTTCCCATTAATTTAATGAATGAAATAATGCAATGAGTGATTCAATGTTGATTATTTACTGAGATGTGGATGATTTGTGGTTGAGTAGCATTAAAAAAACATGTAAATCTCACAATTCACCCAAGCATGACTAGAACATCTGCAACCTGTTTATGTCTGACCTTGTACATGTGACCCATAATCCAAGTGAGACTGCTCTCCAAGACTGCGACCGACCTAACACAACAATATAACATACAGTCATTACATTCATATACTGTACAGTTGGGTGTGGAAATATTTGGACATTGATACAATTTTCATAAATTTGGCTCTGGATGCCACCACAGTGGATTTCAATAGAACAGTTGAGATGCAATTGAAGTGCAGACTTTCAGCTTCAATTCAAAGAGTTTAGGAAACGTTTAGGAATGTAAACCATCTTTATACACAGTCCCCTTATTTCAGGGGCTGAAATAAAATTGCAGAAATTAACAATTATAAATTAAATGTTTATTTTTAATACTTTGTCGAGAATCCTTTGCAGACAATGACTGCTTGAAGTCTGGAACGAATGGACATCACCAAACATGGGGTTTCCTCCTTTTTGATGCCTTGCCAGGCCTTTACTTCAACTGTCTTCAGTTGTTTATTCGTGGGTCTTTCTGACTTAAATTTTGGCTTCAGCGGGGGAAATGAATGCTTGATCGGGTTAAAATCAGGTGATTGACTTGGCCATTGCAGAATATTCAACTTCTTTGCCTTTAAAAACTCCTGGGTTGCTTTTGCAGTATGGTTTGGATAAATGTCCATCTGTAAAATGAAGTGCTGTCTAACCAACTTTGCTCAATTTGGCTGAATCTGAGCAGACAATCCCTATTAACTTCAGAATTCATCCGCTGGTGGCTATGTGCCATTGGAAGCCATGCATGGCCATGCCATCACTCTGCCTCCACCGTGTCTTACAGATGATGTGGTATGCTTTGGATCATGAGCCGTTCCAAAGTTCCATACTTTTTCTTCCCATCATTCTGGTACAGGTTCATCTTAGTCTCATCTGTCCAAAGAAAGCTGTTCTAGAACTGGGCTGTCTTTTTTAGATGTTTTTTGGCAAACTCTAATCTGGCCTTTCTATTCTTGAGGCATATGAATGATTTTCACCCTGTGGTGAACCCTCTGTATTTGCTCTTGTGAAATCTTCTTTTTATGGTAGACTTGGATTATAATATGCCTACCTCCTGGAGAGTGTTCTTCACTTGGCTGGATGTTGTGAAGGGGTTCCTTCGATCATCCACCACGGTTGTCTTCAGTGGACGTCTAGGCCTTTTAATGTTGCAGAGCTTGCCAGTGTGTTCTTTTTTTAAAGAATGTAGCAAACAGTTGATTTGGCCACTCCTGATGTTCCTGCTATCTCGCGAATGGATTTTTTTTCCGCCTGAAGATGGCTTGTTTCACTTGCATTGAAAGATCCTTTGACCGCATGTTTTGGGTTTATAGCAAAAGATTCCACACGTGAATGTCTCAACTGGAATCACCTCCAGACACTTCATCTGTTTAATAGATGAAGAAATAACAAAGGAAAAGCCCACACCTGTCCATGAAACAATGTACGACTTAATTGTTCAATTACTTTTTGTCCCTTAAAAAAAGGGGGCTATATATTAAAGCTGTAACTCCTAAACCCTTACTCAAATTAACATGTGAATACCCTCAAATTAAAGCTGAGGGACTGCAATTAAAGCTCATGTTCATTATTTATCTGTAACTTGAACATATTTTGGTTAACATCCAAAATAACAAAACTTGTGTAAGTTCAATTATTAAGTCCAATTATAATTATTATGTCCAATTATTTCCAGACCTAACTGTACATTCTGAGTGGTCAAATGGTGCAAGCAGGTTTTAATAAAGTACATCAAATTCAGTCTGTGCCCCCAAATAATGAGTAGCTTTTAGCAAATTGACTGGTGACAGAAATAATACCATATAAACTTCTTAAATGTCAAGTGCAGCTCCTTTACTATTTACAGTGTGTTCAACTGTGGAAAGTATATTTCTGTCAGACAGGGATGTTTCACAACAGACTCAAACTCTATTGACCGATCCATTGCCCAGAATCCAGAGACGTCACCGGACTTTCAGATGTAGATGTTGCTTCACTGTTGTTTTGTTCAAAAACGGTTTGAGCTGTTGAAGCAAAAAGTTAGTTCTGCTCTTATTGCTCACATTTCTGTGACATGTAAAATCAACATCAAATCATAGTAATGTTAACTAAGGTTGTTTATAAATTAGTGGATTGTTTTTGCAACTGACATACACAGCAATGCTTTCTTTGAAAGAAAATCATTGCAAAAACAGCTACCTTTGACCCATATATCTTTAGACATGCTGATATAATAATTTTGCTATACTGATCCTAAATCTTGAGCAGGTGTTAATGGAAATTAGTCTGTAGATCAACATACCGGCTATATATTCGATCAACTTTTTACAGCTGTAACTAACACAGGAGTCTATCAACGTTAGGTAAATGTTGTTGGTGACACATCAAGAACAGAGAGCTGGCTTCAGGAAAACTCTGACACCTACTAACTTACAAACAGTGGCTTTCTAGCTTTGGGTATTTTTTTTTTAATATGAAGCAGCCAGGACTGAGTTGTTGGCTTAGCAAGCTTAGTATATTATGCTAGCATTCGTGACATAGTCACACTTCTTAAACTACTGATAATTGAAGAAAAAAACACCTTTGCTAGTTGTAAAATATCACAAACATGAATTGCTTGTCCATTTTCTTTCTGTATTTCAACTATAGTGGCCATCTCTAATAAATACAAGCCAAAAGCCAGACTTTTTTTGCAAGGCTCATCGATGTTTTTGGGCATAAGAAACTTTTTATTGCTTTTAATTAGGTACATTCTATTCTCCCTTGAAGCTTTTATTCTGCACTTTTATATGCAGATATATCTGGGCAAATAAGGGTTAATTAACTACTTCAAAGGTGACTATAAAATCTGATAACTACCCAAAGAAATGTTTAGCATTTTTCTTAGTTGTAATTTTCCTAGTTCCGAGTTCTTTTTAAGAATGTATATTACTAATATTAAAAGAGAAACAAATAGATTAGGGTAACACTTTGTTTAAAGTGTGCCTGCAGATGCATTACAGATGGGTTACTGACCATCTGCAACAATTTAACTGACTAAATACTAACCCTAACCCTTATCTATATCCTAAGTATTATGCAATCCCTAACCTTAACCCTTACCAGAAACTTTATTATAAACCTACTCCTAACCTTAACCTTAGCAAACAGCCAATATTTTGTTAAAGTTTGTTGAAAGTATTACTGTCTATATAATATCTACAGATGAAAATTGGGACTCTCAAAATAAAGTGTAGCTTAAATGAGTGTCCATTTGAATGATTCAATCACATCAGCATAGTGTAAATATTAGTTTAATTCATGAAAAAGTCATAGTGAATTTGTTTTGCCTGCATAGCGCAGACAGCTACAGTATCCAACTCAATTATTGAAGTCCATGCACTCACCATTGAGGCCCAGAGAAATAGGTTTCTCCAGAAGAGATTGACTTTTGCCTGAACTGCACAACCTTTGTCTGAACTAGAGTTCATGGTTCAGATCCCCCTCCAACGTTTCCATTTGTCTCTCAGCTAATGTAGGCCTATCTTTACTCATTCTGTT
This sequence comes from Esox niger, assembly GCA_016801105.1. NCBI lineage: Eukaryota > Metazoa > Chordata > Actinopteri > Esociformes > Esocidae > Esox > Esox niger. The sequence continues at coordinate 41,529 of JACXGJ010000438.1, forward strand.
CACTTGTATCCACTTTGTCATTTCCTAACTGTCAAAATAGGCCAAACATATGTTTTATAGAATGATTGGGCACTTCATGAAAGAACATATGAAATGTTGGCAGTTATCGTTAGTGATATTGTATTCTATTATCTAACATCTAGTTAAACTTATTTATATGTAAAATTGTGATGAATGATTGAAATGTAGTTACTGTCGAATAACTCACTGTTAATTGGGAAATACTCTCTGTCTAAGGCAGTGCATTACCCACTGTTCCATTTGGAGAAGAGAGTTGTGGTCTTACAAATGGGAGAGATGTCAGTCTCAAGGTATCAAAAGTGTTTTGTCAACTTAAGTCTATACAAAATGAACAACATTTGGTTTCAATCTAATTTGTTTAAAAAATATTTTGTAATTTTTTCCTCTGTCTAACTTAATAAAACAATTATACTTTTAAAACTGTAAATCCCAACATATGAAAATGTTACATAAAATACTTCCATCTAAACTGAACATGATCCTATGAACATGCATTGTTTTTCTATGTATTCAGTTGTAGCAAAAGGCATTTTTGTACCAGCATAAATGTACATGAGATATATATTTTTTTTATTTAGAGAAAGTGAAGTGGTCTGTTTTATTTCAGACGGCACTGGATGCTATGACTAAGTACATCATTTGAATTTAAAATTTGTCATTTGAAGGAAATGACAGGAGTCGGCAAAAAATACACTGAAAAACTAAAATGTCTTATAATAAGGTTTAATTATGGACATAGATTCATAACATGTCATTTAACTGTACTATATTATTAACTCTTTTAGGAGAGGGAAGAATGTCCCTAATTGAAAGCAAAAAACAGCAACTCATGGGATGTGGTAGACAACGCTTTATTTTTCTCAGAATTTCATAGGTCCTAAAATTGTTAGAAATTCCAATGGTAGAAGCATTGTCATCTTTACATGACAGTGGGATCCAAGGCATTAAAAAATTATGATTTCAACTAATCTCTCCATCCCAAATTGAGGGGCTCATCATTTAGGGGATGATATCTCAGCATTCCAATGCTCCAAATTATAAAAGTGCTTTTAGAGTTCTTGGAATGATCATGGTTATTGTTATCTTGTTCACAATTTTTGTGTGTGATATCTTGGCTCAGACTCCTCTGTAATTATGTAATAAATATGTTCTTCTGTAGATTAATTGCAACAGAAATGGGAAGAATTCACTCAATCAAGCTTGACCCTGACAACCCAGCAGAGAATATTTTGTGGAAGAAGATGGCTCAATTTCTCAAACTTGTCCAGAATGCCCATGGCAACACAAAAGAACCACAAAGGTATGTGAATACATATCCATCCAAATTTGTTTTGTTAAATGTTTTTTTGTCATGAAAAGTTGTCTAGTTTTTGTTCTTCATCTGAGATTGTTGATGGTGAGATCTTTACTGAAGTCTGAATCATTAAGACAGTCTTTCCTGTCGCTATTAGTTCACACTGTATTGCCATATTGGGAAAATGAAATTAAGAGCAGTGATTGGCCAATGAAGGAGGGGGAGTTAAGCCTGTGGAAATAACATTGTGCTATCTTCGAAGAGGTCTCAAGGTGAAAGGTTAGAGGTTACTTCCAGACACTACAAAGAAAAACAGACATTAACTCAGTTTCCTCAAACACTCTCCCTTATCAGCCAAATGTTCAACATTGTTTAAGTTTGCTGCGAGGGGTCGGAAGTCTATGCAAACTACAGTCAAACTAGAGTAACAAAGTACTGGTCTGCTTTAACTCTTCAGATTAAAAGAACATCACTACATTAGTCTACTATGTACTTTCTGTTCTTTGAGAATTTAACTTTTTTCACTTGACGGGCTTCTTGACCCTAAAATAAGTTAAAGGACCTACTATAATCCATTACTTACTTTTCTAAAAGCAGCCATTACAAAGGGCAGCCAACTTTTGCCACTGCTAGCTAAAAACAATGGAAGTAAAAACAGCATATGTGTGTGTAGTATTTCCAATCACTCAAAGGTGATTTGGCCAGGGCGAGGATCCATTCAATATCAAGTTATTAAAAATGGTAATCTAAAAGGATTCAGCCAATCAATCCTTATGATCATTTCATTAAGCAAACCTTTTTAATGAATATTAATATAATTGTACAGCCAAGTATTGTATATATAAAGGTTTATGTTTAAGTTGTAGGCAATTAAAAAATGTAAGGGATACCTACATTTTGCACAGTGCTTCATTTTGCCAGCTTTCACCACAGTTGCACTGCATACAGGAGTCCAATAGATGGGGCTATATTGTGATACAATTTTAAGCAAGATGAGCTTATCCACATTAAACTGTCTAAATATTAAATTGTTTACAAGAATTATTCAAAGAATATGTTTGTGTTACAGCAAGACTAAATGGTTGAACATTGTCTACAGACGTATTGATGAATATTGAAATGTATGGTAAAAAAGTATTAACAGTGCAGTATCTTTCATCCACCCAAACCACTTATTTTAAGTCATCCCACTTATGCATGAAATGTAAATTATTTATAATTTACATTAAACATAACGTGTAATTGGACAGTAATGCTAAACATTTTGAAATGGCTCTACACTACAATATTATAGTTGGAGTGAGACAGTTTTGTTGTTATGTTTAACCCAACAGGAAAGTGACATGAATTCATGTTGTTTTAGGTTTCATCTTAAGCCTCTACCAAAACCAAACAATCTTTGATTGTTTCCATAAGATACAATGTGTGCTCCTTAACCTAGCATGGGTGTCCATACAAAGTTCAAATGCAAAGCAAATATATATATAGTTTTAACTATACATGTATAGTTAAAACTAGGCTTAATAAACATTTTCATTGTTGCAAGGACACACTGTGCCCCTGTGTATACATACATTAAACAAAGTACATACTTACTAACCCTAACCCTTATCTAAGCCTTACGTGTACTTCAATGTACATGTACATATGGTTTAGAAACTGTATTTACAGTGCTACACCCGTGTTTAATTCAAATTTGTCCTGCCAGCACCATCACCCACTGCCACAAGAGACCACACTACTTACCCCCCGGAGGCTCAGTTTACCACATCCCATTGTCAATTCACCCCATACCCGAGGACAGTTGTGCCAAGAGACAACCTCTTTTGCGGCAAGAATTTTAAAAACTGTGATTCATTTCTATATTTGTTAGAACTAACATTATTGTGACAAAGTGTGGCTGAATGTAATAATGGCTCCACATATCTCACTCTCCTCTACCAATAATGGAAATATTCTAATTTTTCAGGGGGTACACTCTTTTAACCTCTGTCTCACTGTGTGTTCCGACTGTACCAAGATAATATCTAGCATTTATTGTGAATGGTATTTCTGAGAACATTGCCTTCAAAAGCCACAATGCATGTAACCGGCTTTCGGATTGAAACCAGACCCTTCCTTGTCATTGAGTGCCAGGAATTTGGAATCAAGTACCAAACTTTTAATAACACCCTATATGTGAAATGTGCCCAAATATTTATGAAAAGAGGGGACTAGATATATTAAGTGCTTTCATTTCTAAATCAGATAAGTATGAATATGCGTTCATATAAAAGGTTATATTCTCTACTGTCACCTCATATAAACTATTTGCTTGACTATAGAGCCAAATGTATCATTTTAAAATCCCTGTTCAAATACATATGTAAGGAGGGGGTGTGGTTTTGAATATGATGAAGGGAGCCACAGAGTGAGATGGTAAGAAGCCGTCGACACAAAAAAGCATTAGACAGACTTTTATACTTGCGGAATGCATAAGTGCTTGCTAGGGATTGTGTCTTCTGAGGAAATGGTGGGAGAGGAAGAGGCTGCACCTGCAGAAGAGCTCCTCAGTCAGTCAGTCACCCGCTGGGGTGGGAGGCGGGAGAGCAGAGGAAGGAAAGACGAGAACAGGAGACGAGATACATGTGGTTTTGAAGGGAGGGGACGCAAAGGCAGAACAGGAGAGAAGAGGGGAGAGAAAAGGACAGAGCAGGACAGAGGAGAACACACAAGGAGAGAGGAAAGTGGTGCTAGAGAGACACAGCTGCACTGCAGTTCAGAGCAGAGCACAGACGCCTTGGAGAGCTGCCTCCCGCACCGCTCAAAGCCCTCCCGCTAATTCTCCCATTTAACACTCAACACAAACCATAGAACACTGCCATTCTCACTGCTGCTCCACTAGAGCTGTTAATCAGATGTAAATTAGGCACATTGATAACGAGCTGCCAGAGGAGGAAATTCCTCTAATTACTGGAGCTGGTTCTCTAGAAACAGAGACGCGAGAGGAGCCGGGAGGCAAGCAGCGTACTCCACAAACCCCTGCATCTAAAAGGGAGAGTTTGGCAAGAGGAGGGGGAGCGAGCGCAGTTACCGGAGTGCTGTTGAAATGGAAAATCGAAGGTTGTTTTGGTTATTGAAATTTCAGTCATTTGATTTATTTTCAAGATAGAATAATTAATAGGAAGGAATATTGTAAGTGTGACCATGTATTGGCTTTGAAAAACTATTTGTTTCTCATATACTGTTATATACTTCTGCAAACATACAGAAAAGAGGATGCATTTTTAAAGAGAGATGGAATTCATGAACCACATTTAATATTCTATATTTTCATGAATATTGATGATATTAAGATACTAAGAAATTGGCTATCAAAAGCTAATATATGATGCTGAGGATTCCACCAGAGGCGGGGTATGTGCCTTGGTTGTGCTAATTATCGGTGTGATCTAGGACTCTGAGGGGAACGGTGTATAATGGCCCAGCACCACCAGGCTGTGGGGAGGTATTGTCAGTAGATATTAACTTGACTGACCTCGCTCTAGCGGCTCCCTTAAGCGGGTCAGAAGCCTGCAAGCTAAATGGAGGTAGAGCGAGCAGAGTGAAAAGAAGCAGAACAGCTATGCCAAAGAAATTTGCTTATCTATAAGGTACATAGGAAGATAGCACAGTATAAAAAGTTGAGTATGTTATTTTTTTGAAGCAATGCATACAGTAATAATACAGATATATGAAAATGCAAGATGCATGTTATAACAAACTATGTTATGGCTTTTCCCAGAAGCTCAAATACCTTAATAGGGACCAAAGCCTTTATAAGTGTTTTTTGCAACCATAACAAAAAACAAAAAAAAAGATTGACCAGTGCCAAATGTGATAATCTTCCATCCAAATGAGTGCGTACTGCTCAGGATATGAGGGACTGTGGGAGGGGAACAGGGAACTCTGTCTGGATTGTAAACATGGGCCTACGCCTCAGATTTTATTGTACGTTCCTCACGGACCCCACTAAATTATGCCGACAACTGTGTATAATAGCACAGCAACTGTTTGTCCCCTTGCATAAATAGGTATAACAGTGTTTAAATTACTGTCTCCCATCATTTTTTCTGTTGGCGATTGAAAAGAGACATAAAAAATCATTAGGACTACACAACGCTTATACAGCGTTTCCCAGGTGCATTTTCGAGAGGCATCCGTGAATGTAAGACCTTTGTTGATTAATGGAGCTATCTCGAGAAGGAAAAACAAGACATTGTGAAGGCATGTACTGTAACTTCACAGGATGATATGTGGAGTTGTCTAGTGTCATAAACAACTTGTGTTGCTGTAAACGCACACTGGCCTGGAGAATGCATCAGCTGCAAGGTTTCCCAAATGTTATGGACCACAACCCTATTTTAATATTAAAATGTTCTTGCAAACACACCAGATGCTGTTTTAGTTTGTGCTATGAACATCTATTAACAAACAATCTGACAGAACTATTGACAGTATTAGAATGGCAATATATGAAAAAATATTATGGTTTTCATTGGCTTCAGTAAACTGCATCTGATGGGTATTGGAAGTTCCTTCTATCTTCTGTGTATAAATCCTTGATGACCTCAAAGTCTGTTTTAGTGTAGGGATGGGCATGGATAGTTGAATATTGAAATACCCAAAATGTATGAAATACGTTTGAATACATATGTGTGTATTCTATTAACCCCCATTTTGTACATATAGGCCTATCTATGTTTTGGTTGAAATAAATATACTTTAATGTAATTTTTCTAAATACTTTTAAAATTCCAATCTAAAAGTAATATATATGTAGATATACCATGACATTTAAAAAAGTATAGTCTCAAGTCATTATGATAACATGCACTTCTATACACGTGTTTGATATTTACATCCCTAAATCAAAGCGGTTGTAGTGTGGTTGGGCCCAGTCAGTCAGCATGACGCAATATGTACATCTTAGCCTACTGTTAGAAAGTGGATGAAAATTTACTAATTCAAGGGAAGATGGAATATCTTTGCTGAATTTATGTTACCTCTGGAAAAAATATTGGGCTACAAAATGTGAAGTTCAGCTGTGGAATCAAAATGCGGTTGAGAAGGCAGAAAATGGTGAGTCAAGCAAATATGATATAGCTGGCCAATTTTGCTAACTAGCTTCTTTAGACAATTCCATCAATTTTGCGGGTCAACCACAATGCATCGTCCATACACGCAGTCGCTTTTTTGTCACACGAACTGTCATTGAGTTTAAGATTGAGATTAAGGTCCATGCACATATATAGTCAAATGTGTTTGTGTTCAGATACTGATTTAATTCATTTCAGGGCTCCAGACTGCGACCAAACAGTTGCATTTTGCTACCCCTTTTCAAGTTAATATTTTTCTGGTCACAGATTAAATAGTTTAATAATTTGTTCAAAGAACAGTGTCTATCACTCTTGTCCTGATATCTAACTGTCCACTATCCCTCTCACCCAACCTTTGGTGAAGCAGTTCTAAATAAGCACATTTCATACTTCTATTGCTCTGCACAATGCACATTTTTTTATTATAAGGGCAAGAGACGAAACGATAGAGCAAACCAATTGAGCAAGGAGGCAAAGATCAGTGAAATTCAACATGGCTTATAATATTGAAAAGATGAGATGCGACTGAAATCAGGTTCCTTCCCAATCCAACGTATGTTAAAGTAATAATATGCACTCTGTTGGCTGGAACTATAGTCAACAGTATAAAGTACTGTATACTGTGGATCAAGGTGCCTCGTCCCCTACATACTGGGATATCTCTCCCCGAACTAATGTGAGAAGCAAGGATCATAAGGTATGAGAAACATGTCAATGGCCTCATTAGTGATGTGCTCAACACACTCAGATGGGAAACAAAACACTGTATAATCGTATCGTGATGTAACTTGGTTTTAAATGCATTAATAAAACTAAATTGTAGTTTAAGGGGGTGAACAAAATAATGAAAACACCTAACAATATACACTGATCAGCCATTACATTATGACCACTGGCAGGTGAATGACACTGATAATCTCGTTATCGAGGGACCTGTGAGCTATATTAGGCTGCAAGTGTACATTCTGTCCTCAGTGTTGATGTGTTTTTTTAGCCAAATTGTGATGGCTATAAAACTGGGTCAGAGCATTTTCAAAACTGTAGCCCTTGTGGTGTGTTCCCAGTCTGCAGTAGTCAGTACCTATCAAAAGTGGTCCAAGGAAGGAAAAGTGGTGATCTGGCGACAGGGTCATGGGCAGGCAAGGCTCACTGATGCATGTGGGGAGCGAAGGCTGGTCCGTGTAGTCAGATCCAACAGACAAGCTTCTGTAGCTCAAATGGCTGAAAAAGTGAATGCTGGTACTGATAGAAAGGTGTCAGATCACACAGTGCAATGCAGTTTGTTCCATATGGGTCTGCGTAGCTGCAGACCAGTCAGGGTGCCCATGCTGACCCCTATCAAAGCCCCTACAATGGGCACTTGAGTATGAGATCTGGACCACAGAGCAGTGGAAGCAGGTGGCCTGGTCTGACGAATCACGTTTCCTTTTAAATCACGCGGAGGGCTGGGTGCGTGTGAGTCGCTTACCTGGAGAACACATGGCACCAGGAAGCACTATGGGAAAGATGCAAGCCGGTAGTCTGATGTTTTGGGCAATGTTCTGCTGGGAATCCTTGGGTCATGCCATTCATGTGGATGTTACTTTGACACGTATCACCTACCTGAGCATTGTTGCAGACTATGTGCACCCTTTCATGGCAATGGTATTTACTGATTTTATTGGCCTCTTTCAGCAGGATAATGAGCCCTGTCACAAAGCAAAAATGGTAAGAGAAAGGGTTTGACTTGGCCTCCAAATTCTCCAGACCTCAATCCAATCAAGCATCTGTGGGATGTGCTGGACAAACAAGTCCGGTCCATGGAGGCCCCACCTCACAACTTACAGAACATAAAAGATCTGCTGCTAACGTCTTGGTGCCAGATACCACAGCACACCTTCAAAGGTCTAGCGGAGTCCATATCCTCGACCGGTCAGGGCTCTTTTGGTGGCAAAAGGGGGAACTACACAATATTAGGCAGGTGGTCATACTGTTATGGCTGACTAGTGTATTCATCAAGGACTAAGAAGGAATAAGTCCAGCCTTTGCCTTCGGAACATTGACAGTTGTTCTTGGAATACTGTCATTCAAGTTTATAACTATGTGTAGTGGGATATTGCACCATTTTCCATGAAGAAAGACCTCCTGTGTGTTTGCGCGTTTACAACCACTCTTGAATATGTTTATCAGTGTGTTTCGGGGCATTATCATTTTTGAATATTGGAACATCATGAAGGAACCGTGTTTGCACCACCGGTCCAATGTTAAACCACTCAGTGCAATTATAGGACCTAATAACTCCCACAAGATGTCTTTCCATACGTTACGGATCCCCCACCATATTTCCAAGTTGGATACAGACATTGTGGGCTGTAGGCTTGCCTTGGCTTTCACCAAGTGTAAAACCATCCTGACGTAGGAAACACTTTTTTCCATTGTCCAGGGGTCCAGGATTTGTGCACTTCACACAAAATGATTTGTATTTGTAGATTGTCTTTGGAAACAAGAAGTTTTTGCCGGACCACGTAAGCGGTGCCGTCCAAGAAGAGTGAATGTCTCTGACAGACTGACTGAGTCCCCCTTGTAAATAGCATAGTGGTTAGAGAAGCGGCCATGTAAACTATAAAATCCTGCATTCTTATCTCCACAAGGGCAAAACCAAGAATGCATTATGAATTATTCCATATAGACGAAAACTTCGCTGGCTAAAACCTTCAGTATCTACATTATATTACGCCTGACATAAAACAGTTTACGGTTATGTCGAGATTGTTTCTGGTGGATTTTCGAAGTACGCATCCGTGCATGCGTTTTGGGACTGAAGTGACACACATTTGCTGACTACAACATACAGTAGTTACATTGTAGTAAGCCTCAACTAAAACTGTATACGGTTATATTGCGACGGTTTCTGTCATGGAAAAGTTGATCTTCAGTCTCACAAGCAATTGCCTAATTCTTAGGAAGATAGTAGATACTAGTAAGGCTATTACTGGCTAATAAGCTGTTAAAACAGCCTGCGGCAAAAGCCATACAGCTCATAGACGCTGTGATGGAGGTAAATTTAATAAGAAACGTTGGTCAGTTCAACTCAATTCTCAATGGTGTAGTGACTGCACAAATGTGTAATGTCATGACGTAGTGGATTCAGGACATTGACACTCACGTGGAAGACCTAAGTTCGAATCTATTGAGAGCAACGACATTTGTAAATTTTATTCGTGGGCCGCAATGAAACACTTTACGGTTATACAGTTTTGTGACTATTTATGGTAGATTCCACGATTCTCTCGTCTCTTCACTTGATGAAAAATGTAGTTATCACCTTTATTGATAGTTATTGTATCACTGTCATTCACGAATGAAAGAGAAAAGTACGTTGTTATGTCATGAAAGAAAAAAATATGTTCTTATGCCATGAAATGAAATAGCTTTGGCAGACTTGCTAGCAATTGCTCAATTCTTATGACTATTCCAGTAAGTTAGATACTGGTAATGTCATGTCCCCGCCTCGCGCCACACCTGTTCATCATCATCCACTCCCAGGTCTGTTCCCAATCAGCTATTACACACCTGATTCCACTTGCCTCCTTACCAACAGTATTTCTATGGAACCCGGATAACTCGTCCCTGCCCGGAGCATGGTCTATATTCGCATGTGCTCTTTAGCTCCTCGAAAGCTTACTCTCCGTTCGTCCAAGTCTATCGTTTTGTCTGCTGTTTGTCGTGTCCTCTGTGACTACAGACTCCCACCAGACTGACCGTCTGCCCGTCTCCGACTACTCTGCCTGCTACCTGCCTGTACCTCTGTTGCCAGCCTGTGTACTGACCTCCTGCCCATCCCTGACAACTCTGCCTGCTACCTGCCTGTACCTCTGTCGCCAGCCTGTGTACTGACCTCCTGCCCATCCCTGACAACTCTGCCTGCTACCTGCCTGTACCTCTGTCGCCAGCCTGTGTACTGACCTCCTGCCCATCCCTGACTACTCTGCCTGCTACCTGCCTGTACCTCTGTCGCCAGCCTGTGTACTGACCTCCTGCCCATCCCTGACTACTCTGCCTGCTACCTGCCTGGACCTCTGTTGCCAGCCTGTGTACTGACCTTCTACCCGACCCCGACTACTCTGCCTGCTACCTAACGGTACCTCTGCCGCCAGCCTGTGTACCGATCGCCTGTCCGATCACGAATACTCTGTCTGCTACTTCCTCTCGCTCTTCCAGTTCGCGCTTGGATTCCAACCGCACCCTTGACAGGTAAATCCTATTAATGGCTAATACAATATTAAAAAAGCCAGTGGCAAACACCATACAGTTCACAGACACTTTTTGTGGGGGAAGTAACCTTAGTAATAACTGTATCAATATCATTCATGAATGGCCAATTAACTGTTAAAACGGCCAGTGGCAAAAAAACATTTGTTCAGGGTAGAGGCTATACTGACACCCTTCAAATGTACAGCTTTGTGGTGTAGTGGTTAACTGGGCGACCCAGGCTTGACTCTCAAGAGGGCAATGCTTTCTATTGCTGGCCGTCTGAACTAAGCTTGCCTGGTTTCTTGTTTAAGTGTTTGTCCATCCCTGTCAGTCAGGGTAAACTTGTAAGCACTGTTCCTCTTTGCTAATATGATTTGTCAACATATGCTGTCATAGTTTTTTAGACTTAATCACATAATTTTGCAGTTTTTGTTTTGGATGTACCTGCAAATCATGCATCAACTATTTGGGGTCTTTGGAACTGGCCGTTACAAAGATACTTAATCAAGCCAATTATAAAATGTCCTCTACAAGTGTTCCACCACTATCCTTCACAGTGGGGCGAGGTATATTTCTGAGATACAGTTATAAAATGTGTTCAGACAGTAGAGGATCACTGATAAGTAGACGTGTCAAATAAAAACCCAAAATGGAGACTTTGCAGTCTGAGTCAATAACAAGAAGCTAAATATCCACACCAATCAGCCATAACATTATGACCATTGACAGGTCAAGTGAGTAACACTGATAATCAAATTATCATGGCTTCTGTCAATGGGTGGCATGTATTAGGCAGAAAGTGAACAGTCTGTCCTCAAAATGTATGTGTTTGAAGCAGGAAAAATAGGCAAGCGTAAGGATCTTAGTGACTTTGACATTGGCCAAATTGTGTTGGTTAGATGTCTGGGTCTGAGCATCTCCAAAACTGTAACCCTTGTGGGGTATTCTCGATCTGCAGTGGTCAATACCTATCAGAAGTGGTCCAAGGAAGAAAAAGTGGTGAACCTGCAAAAGACTCATAGGTGGCCACGGCTCACTGATGCACGTGGGGAGCGAAGGCTGGTCCGTGTGGTCTGATCCAACAGACAAACTACTGTAGCTCAAATTGCTGAAACAGTTAATGCTGATAGTAATGTGTCAGAACACACAGTGCATCGCAGATTGTGATGTATGGGGCTGACCAATTAGGGTGCCCATGTTGACCCATGTCCACTGCCAAAAGCCCCTACATTGGGCACGTGAGCATCAGAACTGGACCACAATGCAATGGAAGAAGGTACGGCCTTCCAAAAAGCAAAAATGGTTCAGGAAATGGTTTGAGGGACAGAACAACGAGTTCAAGGTGTTGACCTGGCATCCAAATCCCCCAGATCTCAATCCAATCGAACATCTGTGGGATGTGCTGGACAAACAAGTCCGATCCTTGGAGGCCCCACCTCACAACTTACAGGACTAAAAAGATCTGCTGCTAACATCTTGGTGCCAGACACCACAGCACCTCTTAAGAGGTCTAGTGGAGTCCATGCCTCAATGGGTCAGGGCTGATTTGTTGGCAAAAAGGGGACCAACACAATATTAGGCCGGCGGTCGTAATGTTCTGGCTGATTGGTGTATATTTGTTAATTGTACTGTTCTGAAGATAACTGCATTTGTGACACGTGGCACAATAGACAGTTACAGTAACAGTACAGCAGAAATGCAACAATTAAGTACTAGAATTCAGCAGTTACCATCCTGGAGTCTTACACTGCTTAAACATGTATTTTATTGCAATTGAAGGTACAAATTTGTATATTGTGGTATATACAGTTAGCAACCAAAGATCTGAATAGGCCATATTATGGTTGTCAGGCCATATCACCTAGCCGAAGTTATACATTTAGATAAATAGTAGTAGATTAATAGAAGTAGTTGCCTTACTGTTTGCTAAAGCTCAGTAGTGTGAGGTAATCTGTATTAAAAGACAAGTTGATGCATTTAACTTCAGGAAAAAAATATACCACAATCATTTCAGGTTTATAGTCTTGTCAGGTAACAAAATTCCATAGGCAAGCTTAAAAATCTACAAATTATAGAAGCCTAGTAATTCATGCAAACACTTGTATCACATGTATCTGCCAAACAAATATTTTAGCATTTTAGACCAACTTACTAACTTCAATAGCTTTTCAAGCTTACACTCTGGAAATAAAGTACCCTCTGGAATTAATGAAAGATTGGTATGAAACATGCTGTCATTTTATCTCATCTATGAATAGCCTAATCATTGCGTTCATAGCACTGTTTTTGAATTGGGGAGAGGCAAGGTTTCTCCAGCTGCCACTTATAGCCATTTTGTAGTTGTTTGAAATTCCAGATTTTCTTTTGTTTTAAAGTTTCATTGAATTTTGGAAAATCATGTAATTTCTGGTTCAAACACCATGATTGACGATGGCTGATATGCTGAAATGGTTTGTAATAGCAAAAAGGTATGTCAGTAGTTAGTGGTATATTGCCTATTTATCAGTTGTGTGACATGTTGTGCATGAGGCCTGTGGTGGACTGGCCACATAACGGAAGCCCTTGTCAGAAATGCATCCACACAAAAAAGTTATTACCCAGACATAAAGTGAACTACTGAATTTCAGAGAAAAATGTGTATTTGTGTTTTAATTGCAAACATTTCTATAAACTTGTTTGAAAATGTAATTAAGCATAACTTTATAATTAGCATAAGCTTATAATTAGTTTGTATACAAGACCTGTGAAGATTTTATTGGGAATTGAAAACAGTCCTTCTCTGCAACACCACTGATTTATTATAAGCCAATAAGGACTTAATGTGGTCCAGTTGCAACATTCTTGGCTCCATGCACAACTGTCAACATTTGCCTTGGGAAAAAATCTATTATGTATGACTCCAATGTAGCATTGAACGTGTGCTGATTGTTGTAGGCTGCAGCACATGCAATTTAAATAGGCTAAATGATAATACACATACACATCATCTGTGGGGTCTTTTCTTTTCCTGCCTACATGGTATTAATTTCAAGTGTGAGATTATTTGAAAGACTATGTAGACTATAATGGTGTTAGCAACACCGGGGATGTGGGTTCGATTCCCACCCAAGTCCTCCCATTTGAAAGTGTGCGCACTGAATGCTTTAAGTAGAAGCCACATTGATCAGTGGAGAACAGATACAGAACACAACAGAACAGGTACATTTTGGTTTGTAGAGTGTCTAAAGGGTTTAATAGAGGGTTATGTATCAGGTAGCCTTTCAGAAATTCAACTCATCAGAACTTTTTTTCTGTGGAAATTGTATAGATACGGCACATATTATTGTACATACAACAACAATTGAGAAAGCATTGCAAATCAATGAAATGAATAAAATTGATGGGCCAGTTCCGTAAACAGCAGATCAATTTGAAAGGGATGAGACATTCAGTGCCTGTAACGTGTAACAGCTATTTTTTCTTGCCCACATAGTTCGAAAATGCTGCACGAGGTCTATAGCATCAAAACCCTGTCAGATGAAATGGAGAAGCTGAAAAGACACCTCTCTCAGATCAACTCGCCAACCGTGCTGTGTCACAATGATCTCCTGACTAAAAACATAATCTACAACCATAAAGAGGGTGGGTGAGGAGAAATAATGGATCACATTGTAAGGAATTTAAGTTGCACAACACTGACATGAAAAATTTACCAAGTAATTTCTTTCTGTGGTTGAAAAGACAATGTGGCATGAAGAGTAACTGGATTCCTTAAAACTAAACTGATTGGGTATAGGATTTGTTCTGCCAATCTAATGTAATAGACCATCAGTATTGGGAAGAATACAAGATTGCTATATTTAAGACTGAACAACTTTAATGTCTCTTTAATTCCAGTTATTTCTGTGAAATGGTCCAATTGCAGTACATGTTCCATTTTAACACCTTAACAAAATGCTATTTTAAAAACGGTCACAATCCACAACATAATTTTCTTTTGCAATGTAGTCCAGTAGATAAGTTCCCAAATAAGACTATTGCATTCAATTTAGAATAAAAATGGGCGATTGGTACACAATTTTGCGGTGAACAAAACTTAAAATAGTGCTATGTCAACCAAACCTCGGGTTGGACTATAGTGCCCCTTGTAGGTAAATGGTTTACCTGCATGTATGTGTTGGGTCATGGCTTCCATTATGTAGGGTCTACATGGTGGTAAAATTAATTAACATGTTTGCATTAGTACAGAGAAGAAATTTCAACACCATAAATCCTTAATATTATAGTTTTAACAGAAAAGCAGGCTATTCTACTTGGAAAAATATGGATATAAAAAGTACCTTTTCTGGCAGGCTACTTTACACAAATTTGTTCTCCTAGCTCTAGAGCCGTGTTTGTGATTCTCTAACATGGGGAAAGTAGTTAAACACAAAACTGCCCCATGGACGATCCTATGTACCAGACTACGCCAAGTTTGTCACCCTTCACTCCCAAATGTGAGTACATGGGCCCAGTTTTAAGGAAACTTGCTTTTGACTAGGACATTTTAGCCTAAGAACCAATCCGGTTTCCAAAAATGTTGGGACGCTGTGTAAAATGTAAATAAAAACAGAATGCAATGATGTGCAAATCATGTAAACCCTATATTCAATAGAAAATATTACAAAGACAACATCAAATTTTGAAACTGAGAAATGTTATTGTTTCTTGAAAAATATAAGCCCACTTTTAATTTGATGCTAGCAACACATTAAAAAAGTTGAGTCTGAGGCAACAAAAGACTGAAAAAGTTGTGTAATGCTAGAAAAACTCAACCTGATGGAATATCACACAGCTAATAAGGTCAATTTGCCGAGTACACCAATTGCTGTAGTTTTGAAAGTAACATGCATTCCCATTCTATAGGATTGCAGCTGCTCCGCAATTCGGGGTATCCTTTGTCCTATTTCTCGTATTATAAGGCACCAGATGTTTTCAATAGGGGACGGATCTGGCCTGCATACAGGCCAGTTTAACACCCAGACACTTTTAATACAAAAGCCACGCTGTTGTGATATGTGCAGAATTTGGTATGGCATTGTCTTGCTGAATTAAGCAAGGCCTTCCCTAAAAAAGACATTGTCAAGATGGCAGCAGATGTTGCTCTTAAACCTGTATATATTGTTCATCATTAATGGTGCCTTCACAGATGTGTAATCACCCATGCCATGTGTACTAATGCACCCCGTTACCATCATGGATGCACGCTTTGGACTGTGCACTGATTACAAGCTGGATGGTCCTTGTCCTATTTAGTCCCGAGGACGCGGCATTCATGATTCCAAAAAATCTTCACACCACTGGCCAGTTTTCCACTTCACCTCAGTCCATCTTACAGTTTTTGTACTTTTATCATGAGTATGATGCAGTGTTTTAAAACTCTTAGTACAAGACTCCAAACAGATCATACTTGTAAATCATTCAATCTTGCATTCAAAACAACTGATTCTGGTTTCAATCAATTCGTAAAAATATTCTCCAGAAGATCAGTGATTCAACCACTATGTTTTTGGTGAAATACAATGAGTACATTTGTTATGTCATCAAAACATAACATAGCACAATCCTTTCAGCTAAGTCATTGTTACAATCAGTTAGTCAAAGACCAAACAATGTGAGACACGTGTTTTCACCAAACCCATAATCAAAAGTGTGATCAGTGAAGACATTCAACAATCATTGATGCAAGAAAGTAACTTTTACTGCAATTTCTTTTGTCTAACCAATTGTAACAAATACTATCAAAAAAAGTCAAATAAATGTCAATGTTTAGCACCAACTACACTAATTTGCATCAATTCTGTCTTCACTATTTGGCCATGATATCATGTCCATGTCACAATGAATATCTTCATTTTGCCATGCACAGACAAATATATTGGCATTGCAAACACAAACGTGACACTGGTCACCAATTATGTCATGACATGGCCTTTCGATGAGCTGGAGGAGGGTGACATGCCTTCGGTGATGGCGGTCATAGACCTCCCACCTCCATAATGAAAAGGACATTATGGGGCTATCCTAACATGGTGGATCCTAACATTAACACAAAATGTAATTGAGGATCTCAATGAGGTGTGCAGCCACAGCACTGTAGACACAGTAAGGGGCTTATCACCTATCACCCCCATGTTGTCCAGGCACATGGACAGTTGATCATTGGCCAGTGATTTTGCACCAACACTGATGAGTTTTGGCCCAGTCGATGCCTGCTTTATCAACAAATATGTACTTGTGATGGTTCACAGCAGTTCAGTTTGTAGTTTTGACCCTGTCCAGGGGCTCTCTAAATTATTCCGCTGCCTTGTTGTCCATCGTGCTCCATGTTCACATGGTTTATATGGTTATTTTCTTACCAGTTGTGGTACTACTGATGATGGCAATTATATCATGTTTATGACATCATTGTATAGTAAATAAGCAATGCAAGGTTTTGTGGCTCACACTACCAACACCAAGTTAAATAGGGCTTATTAGATTAAATAGGGTCCCCAATTTTTAAGTACATTTTACACAGCGTCTCAACTCTTTTGGAAACGGGGTTGTAGACAATGAAAAAAAATGTCAAATGGATAGCTTCTAGTTACTGACTGGGGCAGCGATGTCTGCATCATGGCTTTACGCGTGACACCGACACGAATACTTGTCAATTATCGCATTCGACAATTTGCCTAATACTTGCTCACGTTTCATCTTGACTGTTGCTTGACCTACAATAAAGAAAAAATGAAACCCTCTGAGAAGTTTTTATTGGTTGTTGCATATTTTAATATATGAATATGTAATCTTCATTAGAACTCAATTGACACATAAAGATAACTTAATTTAACAAATGAGCATATCAGAAGGGCAGACATTTTCTTCTTTTCATTTACAGGTTTCACAGGTGGCAGCAAACATATGATATAGAAAATATTACTGAAATATTACTGAAAAGAAATACATCTCAAATACATAGATGGACTAATACATTAACAGATTTACATACAGCTATCCTTCAGCCATCCAAAGTAACTAGAAACAAATTTTGATATTCATCCTAGCTTCCTTTTCCCTGAAAACTGTCTATAGAGACTCAAGACTAGCAATACTGCCAACCATGTTATTGAAATAGTTTTTCTTACAAATTATGACTTTTGACAAATTAGATCAGCTTTTTTCCAATCATTAGGCAACGCATTGTTGGACTGTGCAAACTGAGGTTGGTAGTATGGGGACTTTTCTTTGGTTTTATTAATCAATCTATTGTCACTCCTTTAGGCAAGGTGAGATTCATTGACTATGAGTATGCTGACTATAACTACCAAGCCTTCGACATTGGGAATCACTTCAATGAGTTTGCAGGTGAGTTCCTTTGTTGAATTTTACAGTTTTAACTAAAGTGTATCTAATGGAATGAAAATGGTGTAGAACTCTACCCTGGACTTAAAGCACATAACATTAAATGGCCATTACACATTCAAATCATTTTCCAGACATTCAGATTCATATAGTAATGAGTAGATCAAGCTGTATGCGTCCTCTCCACTTTTAATGAAAGATTTAAGCTAACTATGTGCTTGAGAAGTTCTCATTTGTTTGTGTGTTTGAGCTATCTCCAAGGTGTGAATGACACAGACTACAGCCTGTATCCCAGTCCTGAACTCCAGAAGGACTGGCTGAGAGCTTACCTGGAGAGCTATAAACACAGTGTAAAACTGGAGGCTATAGTTACAGAACAAGAGGTTCAGGATCTCTATGTTCAAGTCTGCAAGTTCTCACTGGTGAGAGTCTCTGGCACAGCAGCCATTACCCCACGGCAAACACAATAAAATTACATTTGAGTGTATAATTATCAGCTGACACCTATTGCCCTACAAAGGGTAAAACAATAATTTACGGAAACAGTGAAACTGACAAATATTTCTCAGAAATGTTTTTTTCCTTGCTAGACAACTTTTGACAGTTGTGAGAATGCGCTGATGTATCAGCCAGGCCCGGTGCCACGGGAAGGCAAAAGGGGGCATTTCCCCTCCAGGTAAAATGTGTGCCCCCCAGTTTTGTTTCCCTATAAACACTGCAAATGGAATATGAATTAGATATGCCCCTCATTTATAAGAAATACCCCCTCTGTCATTTGATCCTGCAGCCGGGCCTGCCATCAGCTTAATATGGAGTATAACAACCTTGTCAACTGATCTGACATATAACCCCTAAATGTAGATACTGCCCTTTGTATGATAATTTTCTGGGCTATTTGTACTATCTATGGCACTACATGACTTTGAATCCTACTTTCTTGTTATGTTTCTGTTTGAAGAATATCTCTGTCTAAAATGCAATTGTATATGTGTTTGTTTCCATAGATTTTTTTGTTCTTGTGTTTTTTATGTTCTGTTGTTGTACTCTTATGGCTTTTTGCCATATGGAGGATTTTGTCAAGCCTAATGTTTTACAAGAAAAGGCCAGCCGATGATTAGAAGGGATGAATGTTGTCCCTGGCTGTATTGGATCTGTTTACTTCTTGCATTGTAAAACCAATTATTCCAAATTCCACAGTTCTCAAAACTAGTTCCCTACATTAGCTGACTTCCAAACCAACAACAGGTATAACAGGGTTGCTACACTACATTCAACACATTTAATTCGAAAGCGATTACTGTAGATGGTAAACTAATAGCTATACAGTACATATATAATGAAAACAACGACTCGAATTACTCTATGGCAAATTTGTTTCTTTAGAAAAAAATGAAAGTTGAATAGCTAAACACTACGCTATGTAAATGTAAATCAAGAGCAAAATGTTTGTTGTTGTCGGTGCAGTTCAGTCAGTCACTCACTCGGTTAGAAACATTCGCTCTTGGCCCGCTCCGCTCACACCATCCGGCAAAAATGACGATGTGCAGTAAATACAAAGAGTGGTTATCCAGATTTTCTTGTGCATTTTCAGTTTGTCTTTATCCATTTAGCTTCAGGGGTCACGGGACAAACAAGTGGTTGTTGCTAGTGTGCCAAATAAAAAGACTAAATAACACATCAGTTCAATAATAACAACTCAAACAATGCGTATACCACTTTTTTTCCAGACCAAATACAAGTACGAGTGCTTATATTTGGGTACAAGCCAATACTGAGTGTCGATACTAAGAAATAAACCTGAGATTTTGTTTTTTATTTAATTTTTACGCTCAATCAGTCAAAATAATTATTGTATACCTTTCGCTATAATCATTTTCGTATTTGTATACAATTTATTAGGAGTTGTAAGTGAACGGCACGATCTTGTCAGACACCACATCTACAGGAACACCCCTAACTTTTGCAATTTTAAGACAATGAACGTTTACAAATCTAATGTCCAGCTGTATGGTTCAAATCGGTCAAAAAAACAATACAATACGCTGTCCTCATCATGCCTCTCACTCGTCACAATTTATTTAAAGTGAGTTAAAGAGATAATTCATAAATTATTCCAATTCCGCAATGACTACAAAAGCAATAGCCACAATTCGATAAAGTAACAACACGCGCGGATTTGGGAAACGATAATTACATGTGCAGGCACTCTGAACAGCAAATTCGAACCAATCAGAAACATCGAATATGTGCTGTAGAGTGTACTGGAGTAGGGCTTGCTGTTAGGGAGAGGAAGAGTATCGATTAAATGTGAAAGAGACTAGGGATGATTTGGTGCCGAAAAAGAATTACTCTTCTGATGTCTGAGAGTATATAGGTTTCCAGAGAGTCACAAACTAATGTAGGGCTAAAATTAAAAACCCATAAGAAGGTGCTTAGACCAGCGCCATAGGGTCTTCCAAAAAAAATGCTGGCAAAGAAGTTTCACCTCAAGGGGAGGGGGGCAGTATCGGCCCAATACAGTACATCCCTAAACCTTAAACAAATTTCAGAGTAGCAACCTTATCATTCTATCTTCTAAGATAAATTAAATTAAATAAATACTTAAATCCAAAATTTTATTATTTGTTGCAAGCAAACCAAATGATATCAAAACAAAAATCCAATATAAGTATGGCCAAATACAGTACTAACATTACTGTAACCTGTGATTTTATTAATATGTAAATAAATGGACAACATTCACATATCATTCCATAAGCCTATTCTGTTGCATTCTTAGAGCACTGAGTGGCACCATGTCAAACAATAACGCAGGTAAAATCAGATATTTGGAGGTTCTACATTTTGCAAATGCAGACTTGACAGCCTCTCTACATTGATGTAACAAGCATTTGCAAGGGTTGGACGAAATAACGGGAGCCCCTAATATATTAAGAACCTATTAAGGATTCCTCAAAGTTGAACGTTTATTTATCAAATGCACGGAATTGCATAGTCATTCTGAACAATTAATGCTTGTGATATCTACGTAGTAAGGATTAAGAAATATTTAAAGCAAAAATACAGAATACAAAAATATACATAACAATGTAAACTAGCAGCCATTTTAAAGATTGCAGAATGGGGAATATGAATATGGGTAGAGGAATTGAATTTTGTAAATCTAATATGAGTGTAATATGCCTACAAATGAGACATACAAAATAATATTCTAATGTACATTGAATGTACATGTAAAGACATCAGAGCATTTGGAATGTTCATGTGTGATCAGTATGATCATACATCAGTGTTGCTTGTTGAGGAGCCTTATGGCTTTGGGGAAAAAAACTGTTTCTGAGTCTGGAAATGCGTGCCCCAATGCTCTGGTAGCGTCTACCAGATAGCAGCTGTGAGAACAGACCATTGCCTAGGTGGCTGTAGTCTTTGATGATGTTCTTTGCTTTCCTCTCTGTAAGCGGTCTCATCATTGTTGGAGATGAGACCCAGGACAGTTGTTGTCTATGAACTTAAGGATGAGGTTGAAGCTGTGTGTGGCCCCACAGTCATGTGTGAACCCAGAACACAGAAGGGGACTGAGTACACAGCCCTGGGGGGGGGGTCAGTGCAAAGGAGAAGAAGGAGAGAAGAATGGGCAACCTCACCACCTGGCGTCTGCCTGTTAGGAAATCCAGGTTAAGTCCCAGGGTCCTGAGCTTATGAACAAGCTTAGTGGGCACAACAGTGTAATGCTCATCCTCACGTGTGTGTCGTCAGGGCGATGGCATGTTCCGTAGATTGATTGGGGCATTGTGTTCATTGAAAGGGGTCCAAGGTGTCAGAAAGGGTGGAGCCTATGTGTGTTCTGAACAGCCACTCAAAGCACTTCATGATGATGGAGGTCAGTGCTATAGGAAGACAGTTATTCAGGCAGGTGATGCAAGGTTCCTTCGGTACAGGGATGATGGTGGTCTGTTTGAAGCAGGTGGGGACCAAGCAGAGGGCACGGGCTAGAATGCAATCTGGCCCTGGTGACTTCCAAGGGTTCACTCTTATAAAAGCGCTCCTCACGTCAGCCGTGGTTAGGGACAGAGTGCAGCTGCCCTGGTCCTCAGCAAGTCTTCCAGAATGAATGGTGTTGGTCACCTCAAACCGAGCATAGAATGAGTTGAACACGTCAGGGAGGGAGGCGGCAGGCTGGTCATCATTGCTAATGCAGTTTCTCCCTTTATAGTCAGTGATGTGTACAGTCCACACCACATATATCCCGGGTCAGAGCTGTGGTAGTTAAACTCCAACATATCCCTGTAGTCTCTTTTCCATCTCTGATTGCCTCAAAGGTCATATCTGGATCTCTTCAAAGCCTCCAGGTCCCAAGAGCTAGGACTGTGCTCTGGACATAACACGGACATTACCATTAACCCAGGGCTTTTTGACTGGGGGAAGTCTGAACATTTACCCACGGTACAACATAATCGATGCACTTGGAGATATATGGTGAGACAGCGTCTGTGTATTCATCAACGTCCCCATCGGCTGCATCACAGAACATCTGCCAATCTATTGTTATAAAGCAGTCCTAGAGAGTGGTCATTTATTCCTCATTCTATTGTTGAATTGCCCGAAAAAATGGTTTATCCTGTTTTAGGCATTGTCAATGTATCCTGTTTTAGGCATTGTCATTGAATCCGGTTTTAGGCATTGTCATTGAATCCTGTTTTAGGTGTCACAGGAGCAGAATCGATGTGTGATCCGCCTTATCAAAAGCCGAGCAGGGGAGTGGTTAGTAACTTTGTATTTGTGAATAACAATTGTCAAGACTCTGATGCTCACGGGTAGGAAAGTGAATGTGCTGGTGGTATTTTGGCAAAACATTCCTCATATTAGCCCTATTGAAGTCGCTAAAAACAATAAAAGCTGCCTCAGGGTGAGCATCCTCTAGTCCATTAATTACTCCGTATAGGTCCTCCAGCGCCCTCTTTTTATCCGCCTGTGGGTGTATGTAGACTGCTGTGATTATAGCGGAGCTGAATTCTTGCGGAAGGTAAAAGGGCCGTACCTTTACAGTTGGGAGCTCCAGGTCTGTTGAACAGTATGTTGAAAGTACTGCAACATCCGAACCCCAGCGAGAGTTAAGCACAATGCAGACCCCTCTTTATGTTTGCCTGACTCCGAAGTTCCATCCTGCCGGTAGATTGAAAAACCAGTGGGTTGCAGTATCTCGTCCAAGATCTACAAAAGCTACCGGCATGTTTGCCTCTCTTCTTCCTCCTCTGTCTGCGTATTGGTAAACAACTCGGCGGCAGGGCAGAGGAATCACAGAAAGCGCTCCGCTAAGTTGTGTAGAAGTCTGTGTTCAGTGATGAACTCATTTTGAAAAGTGCTAGTCGATCATACAGTATGAGCGCCAGTGTACAAGGACCTATTTGCCTTTAGAACGCCTCCAATTCTTGACATTCTGTCATACAAATCCTGAACTGTGTATAGTGGGATATTGCATGATTCTTTAAGAGGAAAAGCCACCAGTTCTTTGAGGGATGAAGAACATGGAAATCTACTCCACATCCTGCACTCCACAATTTCCTTTTCAATGATTGGGGAGGCCATGTAAGGCGTTTGACATCATCCTTGTTTTCATAAAACCATTCTGGAATTTGTTTAGCAGTTTGTATGGGGGCTTTATCATCCTGGAATATCAGAACCTCATAACAGTGCTGGCTCCACAGGGTGCACCTGATACTGTAAAATAGCCTCATATTCCTTGGCCGTTATACAATCAGAGCATTAATCTGACCCATTGACTGCCATAACATGGCTGCCCATACCATTACGCAACCCTGCCATATTTAACAGACGGCAGCAGACAATGTGGACAGAAGCAGACAGTTTGGCCCACAGGTAGTAAATAGGGTTACAGATGATCATGTTTAGAAAACCAGCCAGGTGGAGGGGAAAGAACTGAGCCAAAGCAGGAAATAATGTTACCATTGAGTTGTAGTCTTTTAGAAAATTGAAGAATGTTAACACATTTTACATAAAAAAATATTTCTGCTCGTAGGAACATTGCTGAAAGACAACCAATGGCTCTATCATTAAAGGCCAACTTGGAAACACACAAAATGACATGTAGCGTGATCGGTATAACAAGAAGGCAAAATAAAATCTCTCTGCCAGCTACTAAAATGTTGCCCAGAGATAATCATACAGTCACCTTCTTTGCTTAGCATCTGCCACACATGCACACCGAAAAATTACATCGCAAAAATGCCCCAAATCCTTCATGCCAATTGGTTTATGCAAACGTGTTTAGACTTAACAAAAATATGTCTAAGAGAATCTAAGCCATTGTTAGGCCATGCATTTGGGAAAATGGAAGAACATTTATGACATTCAAGGGACCCACGGACACTCTGTATGGAGAGACAAATGGTAGTTTGGGCAGGAGTGCCTAAACCATTGCATACAATTTTGGAACTAACACTGGCAAGGTTCAGAATTCCAATTTATATCCAAAAATGGCCAAGTACTGGTCTAGATATGCAAAAAGTCCAACCTACTCTATATGATCAAGCTTCCATTATACGCATTTTGACACTCTTTCTGTGTGGATTTGAAGCCACTGCAAGAAAAATGACAGTAAGCAGCCAAGATGTTTTTTTTAATAAACCACAATCTTCAGTCGTTGGAGGCTGAAGTGCTGTTGGACCAGACTAATGGTGCTTTCATAAGTCAACACAATACACAGAATTGTCTTAGTTACTACTTGGGAAGTGTCAATGTCTCTCAAAATAGCCCAGAAATGATGAGAAAGCAGTTTCATTTTAAAATAACTCTGCCTCAGCCAAAACATGGAGGGAGTTAGAAAAAAAACACAGCCTGGAAATGAATAAGAGCAGTGATAACATCTTGTTGATTGAAATCAGATTTCTATGACAAACCCGAGAACTCTGGCTTGGTGAAGTGGGAGAAGTCACAAACTGACAATTAATGGGGGAGTCAGGTTTCCTGTCCAAGATATTTACAAGTCTGGCGTATACTTTATGTCTATGGTGAATATGTTGTTTATCAAAAACAATCATGAGAGAAAAGTATGGCTTAGCTGGTTTTCATTTATATCTGAGGAGATAGAACTAGAACATTCCCAATATTCCTAGCATACTTAGCTCTTTATTAGTTATTTGACAGGATATATATAGTTTGCCAATGTTTTTAGAGTACAATGTCAGTTAATAGGAGAACATAGGTCCACAGAAAGGAATCTTACTTTGTCTATAAATCACAACTAGACAAAAATGTTGATGCCCTATTGAACTAGAGTCTGTAATATTTCCCATAGTCCTTTAAAGGGGAATTTTGAAACCATATGTTAGATGGATTCTCTCCATGAGTAGTCTAGGGGCCAAGAGAAACTCTAATCCAAGGTTAAGATTTCTTTTAACTGCCATTACAAACTTCAGCTTCATGCAGTTCTACTACGTTTTATGTTTTTACATCACATAAATCCTAATGTGGAGTTGTTATCAGGTGATTTTGCAATTCATGTTTACATACCCCCATCACTTTCATGGACTGTTAGCAAGAGGTTGCTCCATTGGTTAATGTTTGTAAAACTGAAACGTGGCAGTTTCTCTTAGCTCATTGTCTACATTCAGGGTAGGAACTATTAAGTTGTAAATTAGTGAAATTATCCTTTAATAGGGAATATGATGCTATTGCATCAATGAAGTGTCTCTGCCTAAGATCTTGGGAGGGAAGCTGCTCTGCTGATCCATTCCTTAAGCCCATACGGAGCAGTTTAAGGCACTGCGGGCTCTTCTGAACTTCTTATCCTCGGCCCACTTGGGAAACCCCCTGATGTACTGAAGGTCCAAATACTGTGACTGTAATGTCATCCTCTATCTGGTAGTAGTAGTATGTTTAATCTCTTAGATTATCTGAATGGCTACCTGTCATTGTCATCCGCTTAGCATTAGTCTAATGGCAACTTAATGGAGGGGAGTTATTAATCATAGCAAAAGAACAGACACACTCAATCTCCATCTAGATCCGGGGAGAGATGTTACAGATGACAAATTGCCAGGGAAAAAAACGAAAGGGGAAACCACACACTGCTACAGTATATCATTCCGTCCTTCATTTGATTATCAAATAAAAATGTGATTATATCACTCAGCCACAGAACAGAGGTCCGCCTGGAACTCGTTAAGAAATATCAGTGGTCCCACCATACAGTATTACAATTAGGGTGGATGACAGCCGAAGAGTATGGAGGCCTATGAACCTATGAGAACAGTTATAAGAAAACAATTTCATATGAGCATCCTCCCTTTTTCATCATTAGAACCAAAAGAGAGATATGAACACTTTCATGCAGTTCATGGGAGCCCCTAATGGAAAATAACAATGTTTTCACATCTGATAAAGTTTTTGACGTGAGAACGACACACACAAAAGACAACAACGTGAAAATTATATAAGAAAACATCTGAAAACATCAGATGACAGTGTTAAAGTGTAGTATGTATTTTCCTTTGAACCAAAACTTTTGATTAGAACTGACAACCTCTACCTACCTAACATTACTGCTGTCACAAGATCTGTAAATCGACTGGAGATTAAGCTGATATTTCTATACAATGAATGTGGGTTGCTGTATTCTGATATGAACTGCAAAAAAAACATTTAAAACCTATAACCTCTTTGCCCCAAGCAACAAGAAATGTCTTGTCATGTCACGCTGCGCCACCAGAACTGTGAGCATGAAAAGATATGGCAACAGAATAATAGTACATTCATGGCCAAAAGTACTGGCACCCTTGTACTTAATACTAAGTTAAAAGTATTTTTGAATTCATTAATTTATATTTTCGGATGCATTTGAACAAAACACTAGTATTTAAATAATTCACTAAATCTTACTAAAGCTCAGTCCACAAAGACATCCTAAAATGGCCGTGACCATATTATTGGCACTTTCTAGAGGTTGTTGGAAACAATTCCATTTCAAGCAGGTGATTCTCCTTCACTTTAGAACACAAGTCACCTGTGGTGAGTTAAAAATGCCTGCAATCTGAAAATCACTCATTCAACCAGATTGAATACAGAAAACAAGATTCTCATGTTTTGTGTGTACCACAATCAGCATGGAGAAAAAATAGAAAACCAGAGAATGCCTAAGGAGGTCAGACACAAGATTGTAGCCAAGCATCGACAATCTCCAGGTTAAAAATCCATCTACAGAGACTTGTTGTTCTGGTTTCCACCATATGTAATGCTATCAAGTCATTTGAGGCCCATGTCACTGTAGCCATCTTCCCAGGATGTGGCCACAGAAGAAAGGAGTGCTCAAATGGTGGAAGTACACAGTGATCAACTGCCACACAGATACAAGCTGACTTTCAGACATGAGGTAGGACAACTTCAAGTTGGCAACTCAATGAACTGAGGTGCTTTTGCTTCCTCTGGCCTTTAATGTTTTGATGAAATTAATCAGCAATTACAATTAATTGAGACTTTGAAACACTTGGGTATAAACAGCGTGGATAAACTCACTTCTAAAATTCGATGCCTACATAATGTGTTAACTGAATAAAAAAACGATCAAATTTTTTTCCCAAACATTTAATACTCTGGCTACCAATTTTATGGCACAGCCTGTCTAATATGTTGTAGTAGCCTAGACACTCAATCAATGCAAATGAATTTGCACGGTTGACCATAAGCAAGTCAGGCAAACCCTTTCAACCCTTGAGCGATATTCTTTCATATCAAGCCTACATTTGCTGGCACTGACCATGAAAATGGAACACTTAATAACCATGCTTTTGTTTATGTGAGTATCTTAGTGCTATTGTTGCTGCATCTCTTTAACATTGAAAAAAAGATCAAGTTTTTGAACTATACAAATTGCCAAGAAACACACAGACCGAATCTCATTTAAAGACAAACGAATTATCTTATAATAAATATCCTAAATATTCTTGGTCCTCATTCCAGATGGCCTGCAATCACATTGTCTGCGGCTGCCGTCTCATTTGCATACAGTTAAGGCGTTAGAAGTAGTCTAGGCATGGAATAAAATAATTGTGAATAAATACTTCCAAAACACTTATTTCTTGGGACATCTTTTAACACACTCTGAAAATAGAGAGTGTATAGTTTGTGTAGTGTTGCTTCCTCAGATAAAATAGTCAAAGGTCGATTTCACAGTTATGGTACACATTCATTTACATGGTAAATTTCTGGTACCCAATACCTTTAATGTAAGTACAATGTATAGGTGAAGCTATATTTAGCATAGTGATGCTTTGTTAAACATCTGTATTTCAGCTGTCAATGGAAAAGTTTAAGCTGTTAATGTATTTGATGGTTATGCCATTCATGTTTCAACGCTGGTATTTTTTAAAATGGAGGATCTGTGCTCCTAAATTGAAATATCAAACAACAACCATTAAAGACAATAACAGGAAGCTGAAAACATCCTTTACACAGTTTTAATTCATTTGTATTTTGTATTTTGTCTGGTATAATTGCAAAATTTAGCAACACATAACATTGAGTTTATCGGCTTGATAAGTCTGAAGAAGCTAGCTAGTTAATTAAGCTAGCCAGCTATACGCAATTTGCATAACTCACCGTTTTCTGCTCTCCAACAGCCATTAGATTCCACAGCCTAAGTATATGTGGCGTTTTTTAGCCCAGTCATTTTCATAGTTAACAATTAATGCCGATAATATATTGCATCTTTTACACATTGATCTATTTGCTAACAGTAGACTACACAAATACTGACTTGGCCACCACACCACTTCTGCACACCACTACAATTGTAAACACAAACATGTGCTGTCCAAAATGAATCAGAAACATTCTATACTTTTTAAATGTGACGCTATATCGTATGTACAATTGTAATAGTGTGAAACATCATGTGCAGAAATCATTGTTACTAATTTATTTCAACAAAGAAATGCATACATTTAATTTTTGAGGGGCAAAAATGTATACGCAGAAGTACTGGAATACCAACAAAATTTCAGTGCCCATCCCTACTGCAAATGATCCTTCTGCACCGCTTCAGTCAAGATACCAAGGTTAACCACTCTAGAGGGTGCCCTATAAAATCAGTTAGATTATTTTCAGATTTTTTTATTTTTTTTTATCCCAAATTCAGTCCTCATTACACTACAATCGCTGCACTTGGGTTATGTCCCAGGATTCCCAGTATCTCCTATCAGCTAAGAATCCAAAGGACAGGGCAAGCAACATGCAGGGCAATGCAACAAGAGATTTTGTGGCAGACCTTTTACTTTATAACCATTTCACAATCTTTTAGATTTTTGCGATTTTCTCGTAGTTGCATATGCAAGTGAATTTGCCATCCTGTAGAATCCTAACATTGTACTGATTGATGGAATTACAGTAGCTGGATAATCTGGGCCAGTAAGGTTTTGAAAATAATAGGTGATCCGTGTTATGGGTATATGTAACGATGCATTGAGGGGGATGGAGGCAAGTGGAACAAGGCACGGCACGGCACGGCACGGCACGGCACGACACGACACGACACGACACGACACGACAATAAGCAACACACACTTACTCACAATGACCAACAGGAAACACTGGGGCAGGAGGAACTTAAATAGGGATAAGAGGGAGCAAACAAGGCACAGGTGAAACCAATAAGGGCCAACAAAGGGTGCGGATAGGAACGCAAAGAAAAAAACAAACATGACAGGGTTACATTCAAAACGAAAACAAAACAGAAACGAACGGAATGTCACAGTATATATTAAGGAATGACATTAAAAATGCTGCTTGTTCATTCCATCTTTAATAATCAGACATCAGCTTTTTATGTGTCCTTATAATTAGTATCTGTATCAGCTTTGAAAAATTATTACCATCAACTTCAAAATGTAAGTGTTGTACCTTTGGCCTATTATGTAATCATAAACCCCGTAAATTTTGGTTGAATGTAACTGTGAGTGTGTTGTCTTTAACTTGAAAAAATTCTGTCAGAATAACTATTAGCTTGCAGCCAAAACATTGTCTGTAACCTACATGAACCTTGATGCCACTAACAGTATGTCCCAGTGAAACTAATTGTCTCATCTGTTGACAATATGCTTGATTGGCCGCATACAGTAGCAGCAGCCTATCAGAAGCTTGCCCTTTAGGACAGCCCCTGTTGCTATCAGTTTCTTGCAGTAATAGAAGTGACTCTGACTTTGGAGGTGCTTAACCTTGATCCACATAGTGACAAACCACCTAAAACTGTTTTTTTTTTTACTGATGGCTGACAAATAGAGTAGGTTTAAGGCCATGCTCCCAAACATGATAACAAGTCCTCAGTAATAAACTACCCCACTTACATTTCTAAGAGTTTGGACATCTTGGAAAAAAAAAGATTTGAAGCAAACCATACATTTCTAATATCAGATGTTAGAATACTATTTCAAGTAATATTTTTTAAGGATAAATATTGGAATAGCAGACAATCCTACTACACAAAGTGTAAATGTTAACCTAAACAATCTGGCGTCAAGAGGTGTGGGCTATTGGCATGAGGCCACCAGTATAGCAGTTGGGGTAACTGCCTTGGTCATGCGAAGAAAATAAAACAATTCTATTTGTGAGCCTCAGAATTTGATATTGCAAATGTCTTTGCTACTTGCAGGCTACTATGTGATTTTCTGTCTCACAACTCCTCCCCCGAAAAAGGTCTTGTAACTGGCTACAATACCCTCAAGTCACCCTTTGACCTAACGCTAACCTAAGAGACACCTGTGCCTAAGTCTAACCTTAGTTATGCCAACATTAAGTATGATGACGTCGGAACAACACCAAAATGGCTGAATCAGAATTATTTCTCACTCACCTCCATGTCACCTGCATTGTTGGCATCCTCATGCTCTCCCTCCCTCTGTTAACTCTGAACACACTAGAGTAGACATGAAATTAATACTCAGTAAACAAAGTTGTGTTTCTTACCATGATGTTCAGGAATGGATTGCTAACCATTTCTGATCTGAATAGCCATGATTATTATGTCAATAAACATTGACTCACCTCTTGTGCTACTTCATACTTCTATCATCTGACTGGATCTAATTCTCTCACTGCTCTCAGCTTTTCCTTTCTGAGGCTGCCCAAAAAAAATCTGATGAATGTCACTGCCACCCTTCCGCGTGCCCATGATGACACTCACTGTGAAAGAAAGCTGACTAATAAAACTGCTTACACTTTAATCAAACAAACACTAACAAAGCTATCATACAGAAAGCAAATACAACTATACAGTATACTAAACGAATACGCAATCAAAGAAAACGACTACTGTCTACATATACTGTCTGCATAAAATACAGTACACATGCAGTGCAACCTAAATGTTTGACAATTTACTCAGACTTCGTGGGCTTAGTGTCAAATATAACAATCCTTCACGTAAGACATTAATGTTAGTTGAATACGTACATGAGCACCAACGTTGGTCGCTGGGTGAATGTGTGGCTAATTAGCTTTCCAGGCATCTTAGATAAGGCTCTCGCAAAACGGCCCCTTTTCACCCCAAACCTTTGTTTACACTCCATGCAATTACTGACATGTTTTAGCCAACTATTATTTATTTCCACAATTTCAGTTCCAGGGCAATCGGCAGGAAGATAGCCTTCGTAATACTCATATTATATTTTAACTTTCTACTTTTTATACATTTGAAAGTAATGAGATTGACAGTACTGAGTTCGACATTGATTGTACCAACCAACAGCACTTATAGCCAGTGTTGCCAGGTTAAGCAAACATTTCTAGAACAACGACTGCTCAAAACCAGCCCAAAATCTATCCCTACTTTTTGATAACTATTTTACAAGTTATAATATTTTTTTTGTTTAATTATGATTATGTTTACATTTGCTAATGATTATTTTGGACCACGGTTTATGGTTTACTGCCCTAGCATAGTGCATTTTTATTTTATTTGTAATTTATCAATCAATGTATTGGGTGGTGGATGTTTCCCCGTCAATATAAATTTTAATTACGGCCTTGCAATAGTAGGCAACTAAATCACATTTTATATGGGTCGGTTAATACTATCGTAGATGTACTGCGTTTTTACCAGCAATCCAACCAACCGAAACCGGAGAAAATTTAACTAGCTGTTCATCTGACACTTATCTGGTTATACGGGCCAACCTTTTCACGCATGATGTTCACATACACAACACCTGAGGTGTTGATCACACACAGCACCAACATTTTTATTTGGGTTCAAATAATAATTATAAAACATAATCATGTTTTTAAAACATTACATAAAAAAAACTTTTTGCAACCTTTCATAGGCTAATTATTTAGTGCATTATTTTTCAACTGAATTATTTAGTGCATTCTTTTTCAATTGAAATAATCCAAGATGTAATCACACATTTTCTCAAAACCAGATGTTATATCTCCTTTCCTGTTGGGATGCAAAGACTTGTCATGTGAAACAAGACCCCTCTGGAATGTACTTAATATCATCAAGTTAATCTACAAATTTACAGAACTGTTAAAACCTTTATCACCTATACATGAAGTATCCGTGATGCCCCTAGATAGAAAACAAACAATATTTTACTGGTGTTGTTTTTTTTCTGTTGGACTGTTTTTGAAAGTCTTGACTTGGAGCATGACCCTTCTAACACAGTTATCCTAAATTTTGTTTCTCTTGCTTCTCCTAATCCCGTTATTCCTCGCAGGCCTCCAACTTTCTCTGGGGACTCTGGGCCATCCTGCAAGCCAGATTCTCCTCCATTGACTTTGACTTTGAAAGGTGAGTCTCCTGTCTAGACTGTGGGACATCAGTCATACAGGCCAATAGGCTAATACTTTTATTTCTGAACAGAAAATATTCCTCTTGTTCTCTTTTTCTGCCTCCTCTTTTGTCCCATGTCCCATTGTACCCTGCTACACCAGCACTCGCCTGTGCTCAAGTTAATCACTATTGACACACGGCACCCTCCCCTCTGTGTGGCTTCTCCGCCCGCTCTGAGGATCAGTGACAGGGGCCCCACCACTTTTCTATCTGAACCCTGGAGGAAATGCGATCCAGCAGGAGCAGATGGAACAGAGGCAGTATTGTTCCAGTCTCATTGGTCCTCTCGGTCTGTCTCTCATCCTTGGTTCAGCTGTCTAGCCCCACTAAGCTCCAGGCACAAGTTGCCCCAAAGTACATAGCGAGGGTCAGGTTACACCCATATACCCCACGTTTAAGGTTAACCATAAAAAGGTGGAAAACAACAGAGTTAGCGCTCGCCGCTTATGGGTAAAGCCTTTCTCTGGAGCTTCCAGCAGAGAGCTCATGTCCTACCCTGTGAGGGGGAAGGAACTCACAGTGAAGGTCTGTGGGGGGATTTCTTTCTCTGCCTATTTTGTCATTGCATTATCCTTTTAATAAAATATGATTTTAGTTTTTGTTAGGGTGTTTCTCACAATTAAGGTATTCTATAGGACGGCGGGATCTCTCCCATACCATGTGAAATGTAAGCAATTGGCTAAGTAAAGTACTTCAAAGCAAATAAATGTATAAATATATGTCACACACAATTGACAGTTTTATACATTTCACATGCATCCTCAAATGCAGCCCCCAAATCCATATTGTATATTTTATGTTGTATTTCTATATGAGGTACTCCATGAGCAAGTTATCTTTTACAGCTTTTAGTCAACTTTAACCTACATTAAAAATTATGTATATAGTGTGAGCAAGAGAACATCAATCAATCAATAAGAGAATATCAATAAATGTTGGTTAATTTTGGCCCATAGACTTCTTTTAGGAAGAGGAGCAATTGTTACAAAATCGCAACATTCTCCTTTAAGCCAAATCACTGCCGACTGCTCAACAAGTGACAGGCGACTACTAGGCCTCGCGCTTAACCAAAGACACATGTGCAATGTGACAATAGGGAGCCATAAGGGAAAGCATGCACCCCACCCTCCCAAGCTCCCACCCTGCCGTTGATACTGAATGGATTTATTTTTTGTTTCATTTGTGTCTGCGAGGCAGCGGTTGAGTTTGCGGACGTGTTGGCAAGGCAGCGGTTATTCCATACTTCTAAAGCCAATTTTACTAAAGACATTATTCTGAGGAAATGAGTAGGAGGCCCACTGTTTGGAATGGGTGACGGGTACAAAAAGCACATTGTGAAACAGCATACCTGGTTTTGAGTGTGTGATTTACCCTGCTTTTGAGAGTAAATACTAAATAGGAAGAATATATCATATATATATATATATATATATATATATATATATATATATATATATATATATTACAGTATATCAATTATTCAAATGTGAGACAAGGTTGGATCTTTCCAACTGACTTGTATAATACTGCTGAAGTTGAACAAATGTATTTTTAACTTGCCTTTATCAGGTCTGATACAGAGAGAACATTGACTTTAAACATAGACTTATGTTATCTCTAGAGACACGTCGCAAATTACAAGAGATGCATGGATGGAATAAAAACGAATATTCCTAACCATTCACTCTCAACTAGAATGTCTTTCTGGTTAATATAATATATAAATCAGTTGTGGTAAAACTGCCATACGTTTGCACTATTACAACAACAAAGCCATTAAAACAAGCAATTGATTAATATTTTTGCACATCAGTGCAAGTATAGTGGACAACTACGAAAGTTAAATCACCACAAAACATGAACAATAATAAAAGCTCCTGAGATACCGTAGATCTCAGATTTACTCACAGAATTTAGCTGACAATCAGCCAAAATCTGATAATCTAAATCAGTTTCAACCTTTTTCAAATGAGTAATATCCTTTTCATCATTTGTTTGCCAGTTTTGACATAGTCCTACAGTTAAGCCCAAAAGTATTCATACCCATGACAAAACACAGTAAGACATTGTGTGTCCAGATATTTCTGTAAACAATTTCTGTTTTTAGCCATGACTTGCAGATGACTAGTAGCTGACTAGAGAACTACTGCTGTTCACCTGTTCTCAATTTATAAGTGATTAGCTCTCTCATGGTGGAAACTGGCATTTTCTTAAAAATGTGCAAGAATTTCAAGGTATGAATGATGTTGGATATGGTATTTTTCATAAAAATTTACTCACCTATAGAATAAGGGTGAGTCAAAAAAACTAAAATAGTTACCTCATTCATTTTTATCTCCAGCAAAATCTCTTACCATGTTTTGTGACTTGTTTATGCCATTTCCAGCCAGAAAAAACCTGTTGGTAAAATGATAATTCACTATAGCTCAAAATTTGGCATGAGTATGAATACTTTTGGGCTGAACTGTATGAGAATAATTTGAAGCCTGTCAAATTAATCTAAACAAAAATACAACTAAACAACATCAGTCACACACAAACGTGGAGTGAGTGTGGAATTTCAGCAAATAACTTTTTTCCAGAATCCAGACTCATTTGTGATACCTCATTTGTGATACTACCATTTTAGGCAGTGGGGCCCCAAACAGTAATATTCTGTCTTAGACCCTGGCATTTCTCAAAGTGGTTTTGGTGAAATGTCATCAGATAAGTGGAGGAACTGGGACATAACTTTTGATTAACTGGCATGATCAAACCCTGAATGTCTGTTGGATGAAAGTCATAGTACTTTATATGAGACTGTTTACCACACATTAAAACATATATATTACCATTATTGTGTTAATTCCTGGTTAATATTTCTCTGTGAGTTAAAGCAGTTCAGATTGTTTCATAAGAAAAAAACATTGTCAGAGATATTCAGCTCCAAAGCCTCAATCAAAGCTTATCACACAGCACTTCTATGCGCTACAGTATCACAGTCCTCTGTTCTTCTCTTTCTTCCCCTGAAGTCATTGTCATAGCAGTTCAAACAACCATCCTGTAGTTAGCTAGCAAGTTATCAAGCAAAACAACCTAGACAGTTAAGAATCTTACATTTCAGTTAAGACCACGGGAAGCATAGATGAAACCCTATGTCAGACAAAAACCACAAAAAAGGAAGTATAGAAATTCATCAAAAACTAAAAATATGTTAAAGTTTTACACAGAGCGTTCTGCCTCGGCCTCCTCATAGTGCCATGTCAACCATTAAGCCCAAGGTAAGATGGTGGTCAATATGGTCTTCAGTGTGTACCAATGAGGTTCCCATTGCTGTAAATACTGAGATGGCATTAAGGAGTAAATGATAACTTCTTTATGTCTCTATTTGCCTCTCTATTTCACTCTGTTTCAAAGACAAGCACAATGGCCAAGGGCAAGAGCAGACACAGACGTCAGACTTATAAGTGTTAACCAACATGGTTAAAAAAAATACAAAACCACTTTTCTCAGGGTTAACTTTTCAACATGTTGAAGCTTTGGTGCAACACTGAAAGAAACAGCAATTTCTTGGGAAGATAAAATTCAAAGCAAACAATGTAATGAAAGGCAAAGCAAACCAAAGCTAATGCTATTTTCTGCGAGGATTCAATGTACCATGACAAAACGTTAATCAGTTTGTCCATACAAACAGAAAACATTTTCCCATGGAATCAAGCAAACGGGTAACATATTGATTAGAAACTTTGGTCTTAGCAGTTTAATTGGATCATATGATTTTCTCTGTCCCATAATCAGCTTATCCAAGGGAAACAAATAATGAATGATAATCATTTATTGGATTTTTATCTTTCCGCCAACTGAGGTAGTCTACACAAGGCATACTAACATTCCGTACTAAGTTGGAAACGTACCTTTTCCGCCTACAATTTGTGCCAGAATGCAAACCACAAATCAGCTATGAGTTAAAAGGTGAGTATGGTTATGTGCCGATTAGGAATGAGAGGATGCAGTGGCCTTGATACAAATAGATCCTGGTGGGAAATGTAAATATTACCTGGGTTGAACACCATAATTTTGCCAAGTGACATCAAATTTTTCGTGAACCTTAAAACCTTAGATGGTAACAATATCATCAGTATCAACAGCATATTCATTTGGTCCTTTAATTGTAATAACAAACATGTTGAAGGAGTACTGGATTCCGAGACAGTAATTTATTTCTAGGTGTTAACTATTGAGTTTTTACTGTATTGTTCCTTAAGCATATATTAGGTCAAATTACACAGCACACTAAACTTTGGAAAAATCCAGATAAAGTTCTTCAAATGATAGCGTATAATTTAGTTCTTAAATATTCCATTCACTGAAAATATTTTATGGCTTTTCTGAATTTCCTCTGCACAAGGATAGTTGTTTTCTATTCCTGGTCGTGTCTTTTTCACGAAACATTGGCGGAAGCCCACCTCTTTCAAATACATTTTTTATTTCATTCTGGAACAGGGGCCTGTCCTGTTTTACATGCAAAGAAATTTATAAATAAAAGTAAACACCAGTGGATAGACATGTACACATCTCCGCCTTGTGCACTAGACATGAAATCTGATGGTTTGACCAAGCTGAAGCAGAGGAGCATAGAAGAGCACAACATTGACGCATTCATACCTCAAAGAACAAATGGAGCCATGACGACAGAAAATTAAACTCAGCACGCTACATTTATCTTAAACAACTGTGTCATTGTCTGCTTTTCAGAGAGGTGGTTGTGTTTTGAACCGACACCGTTAATGTTCAATTCATGGTTGTCATGTAACAATTAATCAATTTATCAAAGTAATAATCAACTGAGACAATCTAACATAGGTTTACATCAACACAAACATTTATTCTCTAGCCTACTGATGCACAATACCAAGGCACATATTTTTCAGCTGTACTGTCTATGCTGTCCGAACCAACTGTTCCTTTTCTGGACAACTGTTTTATTGTCCCTTTTGATCGCTGCCTTTGGAGGGCAATCTCCCCTACAACTACCCTGGGGCATTGGGATTTGATTGTTAGACCAGAGAGAAAGGGACACAAACTTCCTTAGCTTTAAAGGCAAGCTATCAGTGGGATGCATGGTGAAATGTAAAACATTTTAATATATATATATATATATATATATATATATATATATATATATATATATATATATATATATATATATAGAATTTGTGAAATGTTTGCACACACACAGAAATGCATTTCTCTGTCCCTGTGTGAGAGGCCCCCTTGTAAAATCTCTAGGGCCCGCAGAAAGCTGGGATGGACCCTGGTTGTACCAATATTTGTACACGTTATTTAGATTTCATCACTTTCCTTTCTCAAAATCAATTAAGCAGTGTAACGTTTTCTTACTGTTTTGTGTCGAGCCATCTGTTTGCATAGACATCTCCTTTCACTTGTTTCATCGCATTCTCTCTCTCAATCATTACTGACATTCAACCTGATTCTACCTGATCTTTCACCGCTCCTTTTTGTTACTAATTACTCCCTGAATAATTATGCATGTTTTTCCTCTGCCGCCGTCTTCCCCTGGAAATGAAAGGCATAGAATGATGAAAATGTGAAGTGCTTTCGCTTAATTGCTTCCTTCTCCATGCCTGAAACGAGCTACTTATGTGTGGCCTCATCGAAATAAGTTTGTGATAATTGTTATCAAATGAATAATGAACCCCCCCATCCAAAAAAGCAAGCGCTATGGCAACATATCACATTTGTGTTGATGAAAAGGTCTCTACGATGAAGTCTGAAGCACAGTGTAATAGAGCTTGAAAAGGGAATCTATGGCCAAACAAACAAAACTAGGACTGATCCTAAATCATCTCCTACACAGAGCAATTTGGAAATTCAACAATAAAAACCCATCTCATCTATTTGCTTATCTAGAAGTAAGTTCAGATGAAGACATTTTCTTTGAGTGAGCACAAGATGTGTAATTTCTTGTGCATTTTACGCCATAAGGGGCTGAGCTCATATTTTAGGTGGGTTATTTTTATTTATTTAGCTTAACTATAGTCAAATATTGACAGTAAACGAGTAGGTTTTTCTGTAAAGGGTTTTGCATAAATCCTTATTGGAGGATTGGAGGAATCCTTATCGTCTTTTTTTCCCTTTTTCCTCTGTTTGCAGGTACGCAATGGCCCGATTCAAATATTACTTTGAGAAGAGGGATGAATACTTTGGATTGACTGTCAGTGAGAAACTCGGAGCCTGAAGAAATTGAAAGTCTTCTACAGCTTTCTTAGTATTTTATATAGTAGGTTTTGTTGGTATATGCATGTTGAAATGTTGCAAACAAATGACAGGAAATACAACCCTCTGAATTTCATGAATATGTACTTGATTGCTACTCGATTTTTTTGCAAAGATTCCCACTGATTCTCCAAATAATTGTTTTACCACAGTGAGTATGGAGATGAATGCATTTGGCAAATTGAGATTTCTTCCAGGCCAGAAAGACGTTAATTGTTCCTGCATTTAGCCAAGTTACTCAAAGCCACAAGAACTAAGAATGATCATTAAAACCATAAGAGGTTTATGTGCAGGCTTATTCAACATTAAACTCAGTTGGGAAAAAAGAACACTTTCCACTGGTGGCACTGGCACTGTTTCCACATCAGTGTTATATTATTCCAAGATGGTATTATCAGCATGCTCTGCTTCCATTGCTTTGTTAGAGGTTTGCTCTTTTCTTACATTTTACAAATGAATGCAAGATAAAGACATTGCTTGTACACACTGTAGGAGTGGTTAAGATGAACTGCATTTCATTAAAGATAATTACAACTGTATTAAACACAAATAAAAGTGCTGTTTACTCTTGTTTATTCTCTCTCTTCATACCTATAGGAGGTATTGTCTATGGTCTCATCTCTGAATCCATTGTGCAATACATAATATAATCTACAGACCAAATTCAGCATTCTATACATCCACCCTAGAAATCTTAACCAGACCAGTAAATCAAAATATTCAAAGTAGGGTGCCATTCATAACAAAGAACAACAGGCCTCCATAACAGCATGTACTGGCCGTAGTTGAGGTTGATTTGTCCTTTAGGTTGTTGACTGACAACCCCAAGGACTGGATTAGAATGAGCATGGGTTGGTGGAGTCCTGAGTGGACCAGACCTAATTCGGACAAAAGGATTTATACACTCTTGACACACCAGGTCAACAACAGTAGTGACAAATATGTCAAAAACATTGCAGTCCTTAAAGAAAGTTACAGGGCCTTTGGAAAGTCAGGCCAATTGTCTTCAGATGTTTTGTCATTCATATAAAAACAATGCCCCATAATGATATTTCCTAAAACACAATTAAAAATGTGGGCCAATTTATCAAATGTAATTCATCAAATATTTGAAAATTAAGAATTGATATGTCATGTAAGTATTTCAGACCCTTTGCCATGACACTCAAAATTGTAATCAGATGTATTCTGTGATCATCTTTGAGATGTCTCTTTAACTTGATTGGAATCCACCAGTTGCAAAACCAATTGAATGGACATGATTTAGAATGACAGAAATATGTCGATATAAGGTCCTACACTTCACAGTGCATGTTAATGTATGTTAGTGTCTTCCATTGAGGAGCAAGACATTGACCCATGCAAACATATTTAAAAAAGGTATTTAATTGAGCAACTTAATAATAACAACCTAGAACATAAGATGTCACAGGGAACAATGACCAACAAACAGACAGGGAACTGGGGAGACTAAATAAGGAGGTGATGAGGGGAAAACACAAGAAGACAGGTTAAATCAACTACCATAGAAACAGAAAGACCAGAACCTAAACTTAACATAGAAATGCAACAATTGTTTTTACAATTAGGGCAAAATCCAAACATGAAATCCAAGGTAGACCTCTGACATAGATCTAGATAAGATTATTTAAAAAATGGCTAAAGCATTGAAGTTCCCAGGAGCCTAGTTTGCTCTATCATTGTGAAATGGAAGAGGTTTGGAATCACCAAGAGTGTCCTTGAACTGGCTGTCCGGCCAAACTAAGTAACCAGGTAATTAAGATGAACAAAAACAAAATGACCACTCAAACAGAACTTAAGATTTGGGATGGGAGAACCTTCTAGAAGGATAACCATCCAAAGCACACATCCAAGGGATTTCTGGAGGCCCCTCAAAGAGAGACATTTCTGGAGACCCCTCAAGGAGAGAATATCCTTGAGTGGCCTAGCCCAGACTTGAACCCCATTGAACATCTGCATAAAGACCAGGGCATAGCAGTTCACTGACACTCCCCATCCAATCTGACAGATCTTAAGAGGATCTACAAGGGAGAAAGGGGGAACCTGCCCAAATCCAGGTATGCAAACTAGTAGAGGCATAACCAAGAAGGCTAAATTGTTATTGCTGCCAAACATGCTTTTACAAAGTAGTTAATAAAGAGTCTGAAAGTATATGTAAATGAAATAACAATTATATTATGCATTTTTCAAATTAAAATTGTCTTTTGCAATGATAGGGTATTGTGTGTATAGTATGGAATGAAGCCTCTATTTCTTTTGTTCTCACAGTCCCTTGTGCTCAAAATACAAAAATAAACTAGCCGAACCAAATGGTTTGGGGTTAATATCATAAATGTATATATTTCTTAGTTTTGATTCTGATCCACTATATAGCTAGCAAAATAGACCAACATTTACACACAATTTCCATTCAGAATCGTAAAAACACCACGTATTTCGACATATCGTTAGCTATAATAGCGAAACAATCTCTAACGATACAATTCAGTTAGCAACTTTCCAGTAAATGGTGATTATTTTTGTTGCTGGGACAATCAGTGGCACTCAAGTTTTGGAACTGCATCAGGCAGTTCAATGAACTTGGCATACACCATTTACTATCGCATCACGTTTTTAAAAGCAAAATGTGCTCTACAAAATAATGATAGACTTAGTGGGCACAGTTAAACAAATTATCTGATAAGTTGCTTGCTGAATTTGGGAATGACAGGTAATGGGCTGTACACATTCAAATTAGTGCAGGAAGAGAAAACAAACAAAGCAAATCATTAGATGTATTAAAATGAGACGACAATGCGACGTAAAGGCATCCAAGCAAAATCAAAGCCCACTGATTTAAACTCAAGCTACAAGATTTAATTTTCAGATAAGGCTCTATAGAATTATCAACAATGTAGACTTTGTATGCACTGATGATACAAATTACAACTGTCTTAGTTCCAGTGTTGATTAAGTTCAGTAAAAGTACAGATTTCTATATATACCCTTTATATGGCTTTATCTTTGCAGCTCTGTCTAGAAGGCCAGTATCTTGGAGTCGCCCCTTTACTGTTGAGACTGGTGTATTGCGGATACTACTGTATTTAATCAATCTGCCAGTTGAGGACCTGTGTCTGTTTCTCAAACTAGACACTAGGGTATTCGTCCTCTTTCTCAGTTGTGCACTGGGGCCTCCCACTCCTCTTTGTATTCTGGTTAGAGACAGTTTGCAGTGTTCTGTGAAGAGAGTCCCTCATTAAATGGCTAACTAACAGCCCTTCTAGTAGCATCAGTTCTCAATCCAGAGACTTACCTTTTGTTCAGTTTTAGAGGAAAGCCAGCCTTGGGCGCTCTGCTGCTCATGCCAGTGGCTTTGTTGCAGGGTTACAATAGGTCACAAACAAATCCTCCACTAACATTGTAACACAGCCTTTAGACAAATTGTCCTTTCACAGCTTGAGTGAACCACTTCCATGAGGTTTACAGGATCCTACCTTTAGCTGCAGTTCGATTATTTATTAATGGCCCAAAAAAAATATTCAAGAATACAAAGCAAGCTGTCAGTTATAGCCTCAGTTTACCATGAAAAGAGGCATTGTTCTGATACATGGAAGTTC
Source organism: Esox niger (assembly GCA_016801105.1). Lineage (NCBI taxonomy): Eukaryota > Metazoa > Chordata > Actinopteri > Esociformes > Esocidae > Esox > Esox niger. Next base: position 84,294 of record JACXGJ010000438.1, read on the forward strand.
GAACATACAGCGTCAGGCAATTTATGCAATATGTACTGCACATGTCATTCTTAGGCAGATTGTAACTGAAGATCTATAAGTTACGTGGAGCCATCCCATTTTGCTCCAAAGGTTTTAGATAGCCAAAGTGTTTTTGATGTTATTAGAAATGTTTTATTTTTTATTCCTGTGAGTTCTCGCCTCATCTCATTTGGATGTTAGTTTCACAATATTTTAGGAGGGGGAAGGTACAGAGAAAAGATGAATGGAAAGGGGGATTGGAGGGGATAGTCTGGTTAGTCTAGTCGGTTTATGCTGCACAGAATAACCCTATATGCCATATTTTGAGGAAGTTTGTCACCTAGGTAAACATGAGTAGAGAAAAGTACAAACACATTGTTAATGAAAACCTGCTCCAGAGTATTCGGGACCTCAGACTGGGATGAAGGTTCCAACAGGAGAACGATACTAAACACACAACGAAGACATCGCAGGGAAGGCTTAGGGCAAGTCTGTGTATGTCCTTACGTGGCCCACCCAAAGCCTGGACTTGACCCTAATGGAACATCTCTGGAGAAGCCTGAATATGTCTGTACAGCGACATTCCCCATCTAAAATGACAGAGCTTGACAGGATATGCAGAGATTAATGGGTGAAGCACCGAAATACAGGTGATCCAAGCTTGTATTTTTATACATTATAATGTTAAGGCTCCTGATAAGATTCTGTGCACTATCCAATCTGCCTTGAGAGCATATTGAGACCATGTAGTACTGTAAGATGGGAATTGAATCAAAGCAATGAAATACAATTAAAGCTACTGAATTCCATCGTAGGTGCCTGATCTGTTCTATGCAGAAATATAATGCATATAAATTCTCACTGATGTATCCTTCCTCAATGTATCCATGCAGCTCTATGAGCATGGACAGCATTATTTAGGCCATCGCCATAAATCCAATGTAATTTTTCTTCTACATGATTGGCTGGCATCGTCGGACATGACTCCAACAGAGTCACTGGAAGTGATCAGCCAATGAACTAAGGTATACCAGCCAGTTGACTAATAAAATGGTGGAAAATTCTAATGGTCGTATCCATGCAAGAATGGGTTGAATGTGTTGTTATCAAGAAATTATCTCTTTCCTTATATGGTATACACAAATACAGATCTAGGTTTTGAGGTGACACAATGTTCGCTAAGGTTTTTTGGGGGTCTCTGAAGGATGTAGAGCAGTAAAAATATGTGGCATTCACCAGAATCAATGGATATATTACCAAATGTAATACATTCATAAAATGTGTAGTAATTGTAATAATTACTGAAATATGTAGTAATTAGTGTCTAAAAGGCAATTACATTACATTTAAGTAGCTGCTGTTATCCAGAGTGACTTTCCATACATTTTCAATCTGGTCCCCTTTGGGAATCAAACACACAACCCTGGCATTAGAAGTGCCATGATTGTAGCTACTGGGGACCGTCACGGCAATCCTGTGTTAAAACAGGATTGACCAAATACTCATGTACTCAGTATTGCCAACATTTTATCACTTACTAGGCAATGTTTCAATTCACTAATAACAAAACTATATTGGTATCAGTGTTGACAACACTGATACAAATGTTGTCAACACTGGCATATAGAAACCTCTTTTGGTACAGAGCCAATGCAATGTGAAATGGTATTCATCAAATCAGTAGGAGGATTTTGTAGACACAGCACAACACAAAAACACATGGACAGCTATAGGTTTTGATTCATTTCTGTGTTTTCATCCATAACTTAAAGAGATGCAAATGCAAGAGCGTTAATAGGTTGGTTATAGGGCCTTTAATGTTTTGTACCATGAGTCTTGGTCATATGGCAATGTATTTCTTTACATCTTTTGAAATACGGTTACACAAAATTCTACTGGTCAAGGCTATAATAATGCCTTTGAGTCACACAATCTGACAGGTTTTCAAAGAGACATTGATTGAATATAAGATATTAAATTAATGAACTGTGCATGTGAAAGCAACCAAGGACTTTGATTCAAGAATGGAAAAATTTGCCTTTTGTCCAGTGACCATTTTCCTTTGAATGTTTCCTTTTTTTATTTTAATTAAAAGGTTTGATGTATAAGTACAGAATTCTATGGACATTGCTAAAGCCTGTCTCACAAAGGCAATGTTTCAACATTTTCTAAGATTTTTGTGACTTTTCGATCTCCAAGGTTGACACTTGTTTTTTTTTACTGAATTGAACTTTTCTTTCAATACGTTGGTACGGTATTGCCATATTTTATGGTAAGCTTCTTTTTATTGTGACTTCTTTTTACCCCCCTTTTCTCCTTTCCCCAGTTTTGTCATATTAAAATGTATCTATGGCCCTGTGTCATCGTGACCACCCCTAGAGTATCTTTCTAGGCTTTCAGGTCAAGCCACCCAGCTCTTCCAACCAGGAAGTCACATGGGTCATCATTTCTGAGGGCATGCTCGCTTACTTTAATGATGAGAAAATGGCAGACTGAATTATATTTGACGACGTATTCTGTTTTTTATTTAGTCCTCCAGAATAAAGCTCTAAAAGGCTTTGCCCAAGTGAGGGTATCTTTACATATTGTAGATTCTATTGCATTAATATTACTGGTACCCCTTCTTTCTACCTAGACTGTGCCACAGCGTTGACTCTTTATCTGATTTATAGGAGTACACATTTTGTGTCTGTTTGTGACTTGCTACAGTTGACTATTAAAGCCAAAGTTCAACACAATGAGAAGAATACAAGCAAAACACAGACAGGCAGTCGAAAGTCAAAAAATATTTTAAATACAAACACTAACTAGCACACACACAATATCAAACGTGTCCACTGCCAAAGTTTCCTAACCAGCTCTGAAATTTCAGCGAAGGCTGATCACTGGCACATTCTTTCTTTCAAATGGTATTGGTTCTTGCATGATCATGGCTAAGCTGACATCCAAACCAAACAGACCATACAATTCTATATATTTGGGTAGACATGCTAATTTTCCTTCTTTCTCTTAAAATTTTCTGAGAATGTGACAACAGGGATTTCTGCAAAACCTAGGAAATTATTAATTTAAATGTATGACCCTATGTGGATTTCTTAATTGCTTAACTTACAGTTGTTTTGTATTTAATTATCATGCTATAAAAAATTCATCAAATGATACAGCTTTGGCTTATAATATATAGGAGTGTTTTTGCATGACAAGACCTCCTCTTCGAATAACCTCCCTCAGCAGATACCAACTACCTTTGATGCCTCATCAGGTCAAGAGAGCCTCCAAAATGTTTGAAGAGACTGCCTTTGTAATAACGTTCTATAGTTCTCTTGATCTGACAAAAAAAATTGAGAAAAAAGTACCGTACGTTTACAATTACTTTTAAAAATAATAAAGTAGATTGTGCCTTGAGGGTCCATCTTAAGGAGTGACTTTTAAAGGATCACCAAAGAGTGATTATGGCACAGTTCTTCCACGTTACCATGGAAAAATAAGGTACATTAAAGTGTGTAATTAAAAGTCAATGAGTCCCAGTGCCCGCAGGAAAGTTTTTTCTTTTATTTTTTGTCTTTAATCTGTTTGCTTTGCATGTAAATGTACCTCCCTATTGACACTTTTACAATATTATTTTCAGGACAACCTGGGCTAAATGCACGTTTTTTTACATAAACAGTTGTATGTACGAGTTTTAGAGACTGATTATCTGAAGTAGAGAAAAGGTTTGGTCTGAAATCTTGTTTCGGCTAATATACACACTCGTTATACAACAACAATATGTCCTTTGATCTCATAAGATCTTCTATAATTTAACAGATACATGCTGAATACTATTGAAACTGTCAGAAGATTACGCATGTGTCATCGATATCTTTTAATAGTTTATTGCTGCAACCATTCGGGCACTACTGATCAGGCGCGTGCACAGGTAAGACTCAAGCCGCGAAGAACACATGCCCCTTTGCTTTCTAGCGCCCTTTCTAGTTTACATGTGCCCCTCTGCCTTGGTGTCGTTCGTCGCGCACACCGACCGGCAAGAGGCGACCGTCTTTTTTACGCGCGTCAATCACACCAACACAACTTCCGTCCTTGTGAGCCGACATATCTGCCCGCTCGACCAGATTTAGCACATGCCCCTCGGAATGTCTGTGCATTATACTGCTGCTGATATTCAGACAGCACACCTCTCACAGGAAAAGGCTCTAATTAAAACACTCTTAAATCTCAATAATCTCCTGGGATTCCCAGATGTGGTGTATTAATCCACTGTTACAACCCAGTCAGAAGCATAAACACCGAATTTTGTGGTTTAATGAAGGTCATGACATGCCAACTGACCCATGATTAAACATGTGTTTATTAGAATGTCAATCTTCCTCTCTGAGCCATAAAAGCCAGTGGAAGATGAGAGTACAGCTCTTGTCCACCTGCCTTTTTAAATGATGGATTCATTTCAACATAATGGATTGGTATATAAAAAAAATCTCCAATTGAGGTACCAGGTAAAAACTTGAGTCCTCACTCTGGTTTATGTATGTATGTATGTATGTATCAAATCTAGTCAGCTCAAAATACTTTATTTGTATTGGAACAGTCCTACTCATATAATATATATTGTCAAGAGAATGTAAGAACAAAGTTGGAAAGATAGGGAAGATCGGGGGAGGGGAGTCAAAGGTCAGCTGGAAGGATTTATACGTCAGCGGCTGAGACCGGCCATTTTGCTTAACACTTTATGACTTCCTGATGTACAGTGATGTGAGTCATACAAAAGAAAATCAGATGCGCAGTAATTCATCTTAACTGGTAGACTCTGGAAATGTAATTCACGTTTTGTGTTCATTAGGACAAGCCATGGAAAACAGTTAAAAAATATTTTGAAATAGAAAACATAAATAAGCCTTCCTTAGTTGTCCCAGTTGTCTGACCGTTTAAAGACATTTTCTTCCTGTTGGTGCCTAACGAAAACAATCCAGTTAGGACAGAGACTCTCCTAACAGTGTAGTCAGCCAAGGACATTCCATTGTAGGTGCAGAGCAATGCATTAACGTTAATGATCATTAACCCAAACATCCACCAGTTTGTACTAATGCTAATCTTGGTTACCCAGAAAAAAACATATCCAGCAAAAGTAATATCATGTTTTACTTCTGTGGGGCAATGGGGTTAACATTTTCTATTATGCGGCTTAGGTTGGGTGTTTCAGAGGTTATAATTATTGCATTTCTACCGGGAACAAAATAAATCTCATACCTCACAAGAAACTTATCTGATTATTTTATTGTTTTCATGGTTTAATATTTACGATATGGAAAATGTTGAATTGGGTCTGAGGAAGTTAAAAGTAACTGCACCAGTTTAACTGTTTTTTTATAGCCTTCCATCAAACCTGATGGGACCAACGAATTAATGATGATTGATCAGTTGCACCAAAAATCTCTCTCTCTCTCTCTATATAGATATATATATATAAATATATATATATATATATATATATATATATATATATATATATATATATATATATATATGTGTGTGTGTGTGTGTCTGTGTGTGTATCTACAAATAAAGTAAATCCAGTCTTTAGGCTGTTGCCCTCCCATAGACAGGTATTTTATAGGATCTGGGTCTGGTCTAATTTCCCTCCATTGAAACCAAAAGAATCAAGGTTTAGAAGTCTCACTTTCTCTACCATCTCTGCTCTACACTCTCCCTAGGGATCAGTGTACCTCAGAAGTAACCACTTCGAATGGTTGGAGTGCATGATATTTGCCTGGCCTAGTCTGTGTTCCCCCTCCTGAAAATTCCAGGACTGATAAATTTTTTATAAATTATTATTATTTAAATGTGGGCTTAAAATTGATGTTCAGTGATTCACTTAACATAAGGAACAAATTAATGTAATAATTGAGGTGGCTCGTGTCTCTGTGGGTAGAAAGCCTCTGTGCACTCACACATACAGATGCTCAAATGATCTGTTTCTATTTAGCTATGTTCAGAAAACTATACATCCTAATAAAAAACACAAGGGGAAGGGAAATGTTCGTTATTATGACTTATTTAACGACATTAAGACGGCAATGACACAATGGCATTGCAAGGAATCTTGTCTCCTGAGAGCCACACACAAACACACACACACCCACACACCCACACAGACACACACCCACACACACACACACACACACACAACAATGTGACAAACTTCCCGGCGCCCGTCTTAGGGTGACGCTACAGTCAATTTGGGAATTACAAAAAGATTTATTGTGCGGCTGCATATGGCAGAATGTTCCATCTCCCGCTGGAGGGCTGGGACTACGCAGAGAGCACCGGCGCCACACACACACCACAGCGTGGTGAGAATGTGTGACGCCTACACACACACACATGCACGCACACAAGCACGCACATCACAAATACTTACACACAAAAGATCTCATGATAAAGGAAAACAGGAAATTAGCTCCTGGAATTATATGAATATAAAGGGGTAATAGATAATGTCAATAGATGGGGATACTGACAGGAGACGCAACACAACCGGATAAATTAAGCACTATATTTCTGTACAATTGCCGTTAGAAATAGGGCAGTTCCTCCATGCAAATACCAATTTAACGATTAAAAAGAATATGTAGAAATGTATGTAAGGGAAAGTACCATTTAATCAAGAAATGTCTTACTAATTCCCTAAACTCAATTTATAAATCCTGCCTTTTTATTTCTGACAAAATGAAGATGGCTGGTTAATACTCAGTAAAATATTTGTATTTTCAGAATGGATATGAGTCTAAATGACTTACATTGTTGCAACTTACATTGGCTTGTTTGTGTTATATTTTGTTGGTGTTATAATGAATAACAAATTTAAAAACAATTACCATCAGTACATCAGAATTTTCTTTTCATTGGCTATTGATAAATACTTCATACTCAATGATTAAATGATGAATTTGTAAGGAAATCTCAGTCTTTATTTTTTTCTGATTGTCTTTCTCACCAAGTCATACTAACACTTTTAGAGCCAACACCGGCTAATAAATACAATGAAATGTTAAAGCGTACAATTGAATTTCAAATACAATACTCAACACAAAAAGTGTGTGAACAGGAAAAATGTTCTGCTTCTGTAGGTCAAAACCGATTGGTGGTCTGAGTGACCTTTGAACTTGTGTCAAGGGTCAGAGCACCTCAGGCAGCACTGGAGCTAAAACAACAATTTCTGCCTTTATAATAAAAATGTTACTAAACTGGACATTTTCTCAAATCTGGCAGATGTGACATTTTCCTCACATTAAGTCCAAACAGCTGATGTTTTGTTTGTCAAAATTTTGTCATTGTTGTTTTCCTAACAACAACTTCACATTAGACAGTACTGAAAAAATACAATTCATATCCAGTGCTTGTGTTGCTAATAACACTTAAAACAATGTCTATGCATGAGGCGAACAGTATAACTTTACTGTTTTCTGTAATGCAAGCAGAATCAATCTATAGTCCCGAAAAAAGTTATTTTCCAACCTGCAAAATATCGGTCAACATGGTCATGAAGAGTTACAAATCACATAAAAATCAACCAACAAACAGTAACCCTAACCCGACTAAAAAAGAGGTTGTAAAAACAGACATATTTTCAAAGTGGAGATGAGCATATGAATACAGGACTTGGGTATGACATTACAAAACAAGTGAAGGGTTTAATTTACTTGAAATATTAGTTCAAAATATACATGCACGGCAGAACAAAACGTACCTTTTTGAAATGCTAGAGGTAATATTTACTCAGTTTATATTTTTTCTTTTTTTTGCCAAAGTACCAAATAAAAAATACATTTCTATTTTGAAAACCACCTCTGATGACATTATTGTAAACTGATTGATTTACAGACACAAATCTGATCTGCTGTACCTACAGTATAGATATAATAAAGAAAAAAACAAAAGTTTTAAAACTCTAAATACATGGTGGCCCTTTCATTTTAATGACTGTTGGGACCACACTTTGTAGTTTTCTGCAGTTCTGAATGCCCATAGAACTCACTATGAGAATTCAACTTTAAGACTTTCCGAGCCTATTAAGATCTAACGTGTCTTAATATATGCAGAGTCTATAGAACACGTTATATTCACAACCTCTAGACACAAACTTTAGCCAGGGAACAAAACTGATTTCAAACCACTAATGATTTGTATTATTTTTGGCCCCTATTATTTATTTGTTGAACTAAAGGACAAGTTTAGGATTTTACAACTTAGTTACTTCTTAACCCTGTATATAATATATAAACGAGGAGAAAATGTAATCCAAGGTTTGTTTTTTCTATAAACAGCCAATGCTAATGTAATCTAAAACAAATCTTTGTGATATCCTGAGCTTCCCCTTCAATGTCCTGTATAAGAGGTGGGCTAATGTGGCTTTCGTAACCAAGTAGGAAGAGGGAATTTACCAGCTTAGGAGTCGTAAATACCAGTTGGGTGCAATCAAATGCTTTGAACTCGTTGAGAAATTCTCACTGGATTATGGTCAACATTTTGTATCAGCCATAAACTAAACTTACAGCTATCAGCTGCTTGTAAACAAATTCTAGAGTTAAGAAAACATGAATAGGTAGCTTTTTAATAAATAATGTTTTGTGGTAACATTTAACTGCCACTCATGCTCTTACAAAGGTAATTTCTTAAACAGATGTCAGAGGTCAGCTTGTGGGAAAAGTTGGATCTCAGGGATGATAGACGAGATTCCTACTAGTTATTACCAGTTGGAGGGCCATTCTAGTGGATTTTTCCCAGTTACTACTTAGTTACAAACACAGCTTGAGGAGGGAGATGGAGACACTTCATGCTCAAACACAGACTTAAATAGGACTCCAGATGGTGTTGCCCATTTTAGTATGGACGTTGCCACAGAGTTAGATAGAGGACTCCAGATGGATGTAACCATTTTGGTATGGACACTGCCACAGAGTTATATAGACTCCAGATGGATGTAACTCCTTATATCACAGACATTGCTAAAGAGTTAGGTAGAGGACTCCGGATGGATGTAACCCTTTTATCACGGACCATGCTACAGAGTTATGTAGAGGACTCCAGTTGGATATTATCCATTTTAGAATAGACATTTCTACAGAGTAAGATAGAGGACTCCAGATGGATGTAACAGATTTTAGCATAGATGTTGCCATTGAGGGCTTACTTACGCCATATTAAGTTAGTCACTGGATGAGGATTTCAATATGGTTGACTACGGTGTTTAAATGGGTTAAAGCCATATTTTAGCCACAATAAATAAACTGCGGTTCTGAGCTCGCGTAGCAATTTAAACAGATTTCTCACTGATGTTCTAGAAACGCTACCGTCCATTCCCTCAACATTCCCCTCAGAGCGGCTGCTCAGTTCTCATCAGTCACTCTGTGATTATACTGGCAGTTGTACTGCACATAAAAGACAGTTTGAACAAACTCTGCGCTCTGTTGTAAAAATATTCTGTTGCAAACATCAGCGACAACACAAGCAATCGAGCGATTTCATGTTCTTTTTTTAGGTGGGGAGTGAGCCTACGACAAGCTATTTGGTATGCAACATGTCAGAAAAACAAGACATGGACAGGCTGCATCAGCGATTTAGTGCGCAAACGTATCCTATTGGGAGGCAGTTATTTTTCAGCACCACTGACTAATTCAGCAGCATACCTAAAATGATGTAGTCATCATATCTACACACTGATCGTTTCAGCCAATGACATGTACAGACTGCGTCTTTGCTTGGGCTACAACAGACATGTGGCCTTCATAGTATATTTGTGGAATGTTCGTTCAAATCACCGCCGAATTAGAGCAGTTCGGAAGTGGGGGACATAGGCTGCATGTTCGTGTTGATCCAAGTGGTTGAGGGATCAGAAGACGGCAAATTATAAAGAGAAAAACGTGAATGTTTGCGTGAATAAACACGCAGAACGGGATCCAGGTCCTTCGATTGGACAAAGAGGTTTCCAGAGGCGTGATCGGGGGAGTGGTGAAAGGGGCTCCGGCACTGCAGGTGGAAGTAAAACACCAAGAACAACTGTAGCACTGGGTTCAAAAACAAAAGTTTTAAAATGGCAAGAGCATCGATGTGAGTCCTCTTTCTAAATCTACTGGCTAAACATCCTCAGGCAGATCCTGACAACGGCCCACGGGGTGGGGGTGGGGGTGGGCCGTTATAGCCTAATTAACATGGCCCTGCAGCGGCCCACACGTTGTCTGTGAGCACTGAGCCTTCCACCTATGGTCCGCTGAAGGGGGGGGCTCCCAATATGGACGCATCAGCAGAAAAAACTGACTGTATAAGACTTTTTGCAGCATTGAAATTAAGACTAGAATATTTCAGAGGGATGTGAATGTAGGTTTGGCACATTTGAGAGAAAAAAAACTGTACAATATCATGGAAAATAATAATAATAGTATTAATAATAATAATATGAATAATAATAAAAGGGAATTTTCTTCCTGTTTCATTGTCAGTCTGAACATTCCTACTGCTCTCTTGTAAGAAATCAAAAACACATTCACAAGCTGGCACAGCTTACCTGAGCAAGGATATAAAACCCTATCATAAACAGTAATGTAACATATTGTAAGCATTTGTCGAGAAAGGTGTAGATGTACTCAAATTATAACCTAAGACGAGATCTAAGGATTTATATTAACTATCAAATGTTCAAGCCCTGACAGTCCAAGGTTTTACAGGCAGTAACCTGTCAGAAAAATGACCAAGAAAAAAAAACATCATAAAAACTTTATCACGCTTAAAAGGAACATTTAAGACCGATAGCTGTTCGAGACTGATTCCTCATGTCTCAGTCTAATCCATGCATGCTTCTTAAAGAAACCACACACACAGAAATGCCATGGTTATTTCTTTGTTCTTGTTCTCTTCTCACTTACTGACTCTTACTTGCTCTTGTCTGTGTTGGATTGTCATTGTGTGAGCATGTTAACTTCCTATCTGTCCAAAAATCTGGAGGTTGTCAAGAGGTTGTCTCGGCCCAATCACTCAGCAGTGTTCTCGTCCAAAAGGGTATTTTGAGCAACATGGGCGTTCTGTTAGATCTGAGCATGCTCAGTCTATGTAAAGTCTTTTCCAGAATCAATCTGAGCACGCTCAGCGCACAGAGCATTGTATCCTGGACAGGAACTGCGTCGGGAGCGTGCTCAGTAACTGCGTCGGGAGCGTGCATTTTTCGAACGCCCTCAGTTGGCACTGACAGACTCCCGTGTCTCACGGTCGCTGCTGTAGTCCGATTTGTCCTCGAAGTCCTCATACATGTCTGTCTCGTCCTCGCCGTTCACTGCGTGGCCGCTGGTCACCACGGCGACTGCCTTGGGCTTGACCACGCCGAACGTGCTCTGAATGACGGGGATGACGGGCTCGGGGCTGGCCGACGCGCTGGAACAGTCCGACGTCATGTGTGGCGAGGGCGTAGCCGTCGCCATGTTGATGGAGCCCGGGTAGAGGCCGCCAGCGCTGTTGGGGATCTGAGGCTGCGGTCTGAGGCGGAGATGGAGACACACCAACAAGAGGGAGAGCGAGACCAACAGAGAGATGGAAAAAGGGAGAGAGAAAACAAAGTAGAGGGAGAGAGAATGCAAAAGATAGAACAAGAGAGAGGAGGAGTTCATTAGAAAAAACAGATTAATTATTTCCATGCCTGTTTTTGAACGACTCATTCATTCTAAAGCTATTTGTAACAAGTTGAACGGGAGCTGGCTGTCATCGTTCTGGGCAAGCCTTAACACAGTTTCTGCCAGCACACAGTGGTCGTCAATGTCAGCTAAACAACCCCCTGAGAAATAGATGGAATGAAGGTAAATGCATATCAGTCAAGAAAGCCCTCTGGCTCCGCAAATGAAGCACATAAACCAAGAAAATGGCTGTCAGTATCCTCACCTAACAGTTTACCCCCTCATCCCCGTCTAAAAACAATTACACTGGAGAATGTCTGACAGACTCATTTTCACATTAAACGGCTTAAAAACGACCCTGTTTTCATTAGACGGGGACTGGTCGGAATTGGTTATACCCTTAGCATGCAGCCCTCCCCTCCCGCCTGTTTGATTCAGTCTTAAGTGAAACTCCAGCCGCTACGACAAATCAGGCTTTTCTTTCACTTGACCACACACAGCAAATGACAGAGTTAAGCCTGTGACGTCTGCCTATATCACCTATATCACCTCTCTCTCTCTCTCTCTCTCTCTCTCTCTCTCTCTCTCTCTCTCTCTCTCTCTCTCTCTCTCTCTCTCTCTCTCTCTCTCTCTCTCTCTCTCTCTCTCTCTCTCAAACATCTGCTTACGTTTCATATCCTGCTAGTATAATGTCTGTGTCCAATTTCTACCGCCCGCAAGCGCCCGCCATTGTCCTAATTTAATAAATGACAACTATTAAAAATCGTTCCAATTCAAAGCTGTGCTCCTGGTAAATCCATTTAAATATTGCCCGTCGTGATGACTTTAAACACATCCACGGCTGTTTTCTATTAAGGCTAAGCCACTGGTTTTGGCATAGCCCCAAATGGCACCCATGTCCCAATCGTGCACTACCGTTAACCGGGACCCACAGCTCTGACCAAAACAAGGGCACATTTGAGGGACTAGGACACCACTGGGGAAGCTTTGGCATTTCCATTTCGCTACATTGTTCTGTGCCTCCAGTTTGACATAAGAGGATAAGAAAAGCTTTTTGATGAAGAGACCTCGTTATCAGGGGTTGTTTCAAGTAATAGTTTGGATGACAAACTCAGCTCAGAAGACTGCTTGTGAAAACGCATTTTGGAATTAGTCAAACAAAGTGTAAAAGTAGTTGATTCATACTGTATAGCCCACCTGAAATAAGGAGCAGTGGAAAACATTTTCGAAAGGCAAAATGTATCACGCCATCGCTATTTGGTTTCCGAAAAAGATCGGCAGATGTTTTCTGAATCCAAAATACGTTCACTGTCTTACCCAGTCGGTTATGTCAACTGTGTCTAATTCATTAAATTGTCAGTGTTCATTTTGGATTGTGGCGTCAAGCCGCCTCTGATATGGACATATCCCAATACAAGACAGCTTTAGAGATTTCAACATAATTGACTGAATCTGATGTCAAACTACACGTTAAATTCAGCGTTCTAACAGTAGCTACCAAGCCTACAGCCTGTCCAGAGGTGGATCCGTTGAGTGTCTCTCTTCTTACCCCACACTGAAGAACTGCCTCATCTCCTGCCGTCGCGAGCGCATCATCTGCTTGTACTCGCCGATGCGGAGCTTCTTCCCGTCGATGATGCAGGTTCTCTTGGGCCGGGGCTTGTACTTGTAGTTGGGGTACTTCTCCAGGTGGATCTTACTGAGCCGGGCCTGCTCCTCATAATACGGCTGCTTCTCCTGGTTGGTCATGGACTTCCAGCGAGAGCCTGTGCACAGACATAGGGACGAACACGCCGACACACACACACATCAAGAATCAGGGAGGGAAACGGAACGACATCATATTGACTCAAACAAACATTCAGTCTGATGCTTTGTGAGTTTATCGCGTCTCTTCTATGAGCCCACGGCAGATGGAACAAGGGGACGGGAATGGCGCACATCTGCGTGGCATTCTGACAACCCCCACACACACACAACACGTCCCAAACAAATCCCTCTGTAGCACACAACTTCACACCGGTGCTTATTGGGAAAAGCATGGACTCTGTTTACCGACGTTTACCCGAAACTCCCTTCTTTTTCGTCCAAGGGAACGGCAAGACATTCTTAAAAGAAAATCCAGGCTAAAGTGTACACGTCATGTCCCCCCGCATCCAGCTGTGTTATTGTGTCTGGACTGCACGCCATCCTCTCAGGTCTAGTGTTTCCCCGAACACAAACAAGTCATTAGGTAAATATCCTGAATTGTTTGTCTCTGCCAGACAGGGGATTTTTGGGCATAGTTGAAGACCGATTTACGACAGAAAACCATTTCTCTAAGAGATCCAAGAGAAGAAGAATTTAATCTTGGAGTTTTTCTTGCACATTTTTACCCCATTTTATTCCATTCTCAATTTTGTGAGTTATTGCCCTGTCTTGTCGCAGCAAATCAACTGCAGGTACAGGAGAGATGGAGATCGAGACACGCCCTCCAAAGCGAATCTCCACAAGCTGTTAAGCTTCTTATCACACTATTCTCCCAACCACTATGTGTTCACTGGAGGTGAATGCAACCATGACGAGACAGGGCAGACATCTTACAGCCACTGTCCACACACTGCTGAACACCCCAGGCACCTATTTAAAAACCTGGCTATTAGGTACCTCTACCTGGAGGCAGTGGCCCACTGTGCCACTTAGGGGCCCTTAAATGTCTGTGCTTTCCTTTCATTTTCCACTCTATCAACAGTTTTATCACAAAAACATTTTATGTTCAAAATTGCAATTGCACCCATTCTGGTCTTGGCATTAGCGTTCTATACTACATGATGATGTTATTAAAGTTCGATCCATTTAATGAGTCAAACAGCCATTTCCTGGCTAATAAATTTTACAGACAAAACAAGATCATCCAATGTCAAACAGACAATTTGTCTGTCAACATTAATAACATGTTAACAACAATTCCTGCTTCGCTTACACCAGAAGTGATGGTTCTTTTATTCTGCATGATTTTACTTGCATGAAACTGTGGATGGAAACGTAATTAGTGTCTCTCTCCTATAAAACGCTTGTATACCTTGCCAAGCAACATGTCATGTACATTAATTTCCCCAGTCCACGAACTGCATCTCAAATAGCACTCCATTCCCAACACAGTCCACTACTTTGAGCAGATGCCTATGGACCCCTAGTCAAGTAGAGCACTAGACAAGGAATAGGGAGCTATTTGGAATAAAGACACACCATAGGACTCCAGGCTGAAGACAGTGGAGCCCTTCAGCATTGCTGTGTACAGCAACGTTTAGTTCTGTGTGAATAGCTATCTGTGTCGGATAAGCTAGTACCAACACAAGAAGCACTCTTCACTGCACACATCCATCATCTCAGTCAAGGATCTTACAGCAGAGTTTTGTGCACGTGTGTGTGTATGTGTGTGTGTGTGTGTGTGTATGTGTGTGTGTGTGTGTGTGTGTGTGTGTGCGAGAGAGCGAGAGAGAGACAGAGAGAGTGTGTTCTATGTGTGAATTCTTATATTTACATTTTAGGAAATACATTCTTAAATTATAATTTTAGTCATTTAGAGTAACTTACAGCGCCAGTGTCTACCAACTTAACCACATGGGATACAAATAATCATTTGAAGTTATTTGGTAAAACATCAGACCGTTTGATCAATTCATAGATCGAAGTTGACCAATCTACAAAATTTTTATTAAACCATTAAACGTTTGAATGAGGGAGGTGGGATGCACTCTTAGCAGAAGCACACCCTCTCGTCCGACATTATATAGGGGCACTTAAAACGAAAACACGGTCCCGACCAATCCCCCCCATGCCCGGTCTCAGAGGCCTACACACTAGCTGCATAGTTAAAAGAAGCGTTCTACCCTAAGGACTGTGTCTGTGCCGGCGGATCCAGAAAGGCACAGAGATTGGCGCTGCAGTAAGTTGGTGGGCGGATTCCTGTCACACCACACTGGAGCATCACATGTCCCCAAATGGGCCACGTACCCGAGTAACGGTCCGAGTCTGTCTGCTGGACTCGCATCTCGCCACAAATGTAAAAGCATACATCTTTGTTGTACTGAGGAAGTCTTGACTGTATACCTTGAATCAAACTACTGGGACACAACCAGTGTATTGTTTAACTGTATGCCCATACTGGTGGGGAGGGCATAATAGTTACTGTCCCAGTCTGAGGCCATCTGCAATGTTTTCCCCATTCTGAACCGCTAAATATGTGTGGTGGAACCCTTTTTTGCAAATGAAAGACGCTGTGTGACTGTAACAAGGCCACAGTGTATGGAGGGAATACCTTAAAAACGTTCACTATATATTCGTTGCTCTTATCTACCAATTTTACAGGCAGTCAGCAAACCAGGAAAGGAATATTACATTTGAAATTCCATGTATTAGAAGTTCTAAAAGCGTTATTACTTTTCCAGGTCAGTAATTGCATGTTGGTCTCAATGTGGATGGTTGAGCTCATGCAGATGTCTCTCTGTAACTTTTTGCTATTTTTACTATGTGTAATTTAAATATGATATTACATTTTGTACAGTATTAAGGTTGTTATTAGTCATATTTGAAGCACGATAATGCGATGGCAGTAACTCCAAAGCGACAGCCTAACGCCATGACATCATGTGTGTATTGATGTTCCTTGTTTCTCTAATAAATAGTTAACCCAAAACATTTTCTGTCCGAAATAAGCTGATCATTTGCCAGTGGAAAATGTGTTTGTTAACATGGCATTCTTATCCCCCAGGCTCTCATCTGTTAAAGTGTGCAGTTTTACAACAACAGCAGAGCAAAGTATCTTTACCAAAGCTGGCCCAGAGCATGTAAGAGGTGGGTCACAAGTTATAGGAATGCATCTATTATCACACATTACAGGGGCATCTAAAAAAATATTAAAATCGTGGGAAAGTTTATTCAAATAAAAAAGGGCCACCTTCATATATTCTAGATTAATTACACATAAAGTGAAACATTTCAAGCCTTTTCTAATGTTTCTTAAATTTTTTAATTTACCTCTACCACAAATAGCATCTGCAAACTGTATGGCTTCTGCCACTGGCAGTTTTAACATCTTATTAGCCATTTGTGAATGACATTGATACAATATCTATTAATATAGGGGATGATAACATGTCTTTTTGGTCAAGTGAAAAGACAAAAGAATTATATAGCCAGCAAAGTTTTTGTCTATCCTGATCAAATCTCCTGGTCGACGGCTGCATTGACTTCTGGACTTGATAAAACACAGTGGGCCAACTCCAGCAGATGACATGGCTCCCAAATCATCACTGACTGTAGAAACTTCACACTGGACTTCAGGCAACTTGGATTCTGTCCATCTCCCCTCTTCCTCCAGATTCTGGGCGCTTGATTTCCAAATGAAATGCAAAATGTAATTTAATCTGAAGTGAGGACTTTGGACCACTGATAAATGGTCCAGGTCTTTTTTTCAGGTAAGATGCTTCTGATATTGTCTCTGGTTCAGGAGTGGTTTGACACTAGGAATGCGACACTTGTAGCCCATTTCCTGGACACTGTGTGTGGAGGCTCTTGATGTACTGACTCCAGCCTCAGTCCGCTCCTTGTGAAGCTCCACCAAGTTCTTGAATCAGCTTTGCTTGATAATCCTCTCAAGGCTGCGGTCATCCCTGTTGCTTGTGCACCTTTTCCTACCACGCATTTCCCTTTCAGTCAACGTTCCATGACTATGGCCTTTATACAGCACTTTTGCGAACAGCCAGCCCTTTCAGCAATGCCCTTCTGTGGCTTACCCTCTTCATGGAGGGTGTCTATGAGTGTCTTCTGAACAACTGTCAGAAGTCAGAAGTCTTCCCCATAATTTGTGGTTGTGTGTACTGAACCAGACTGAAAGATTGAAGGCTGGGGGAGTTAATTACCTGATTAAAGCTCTTCTCAGGTCGATATTTCTGAACTGTACATTTTTTATATTAATATTTTGAGATACTGGATTCTTGATTTCCATGACTTGGAAACCGTTATCATCAAGATTGAAACAAAAAAGGCTTGAAATGTTTTACTTTATGTGTAATGATTCTAGAATTAATGAAGGTGTCCCTTTTCTATTTACATTACAGAAGAAAATGTATCAAATGTTTTGAGATGCATCTGTAAATGAACTTAAGACAAAGGAACACAATCTGGGTAATCGGAAGATTCATCAGCATCAGCACAACCTTCAGAACCTCCCTCCAACATAGCGGGATGCATTATGGGAAAACCACTAGTAAAATACTCTCTCACAGCACCTGAGCATGGGGACTGGTACGCGCCCTGTTACAGAGTGGTGTCCAGATCAAATGTTTCAGAGCCCCATCTAACACAACTGTCTGAGGCATTCTCACTCCCACGTCTCCCACTTTGATTTAAAGCCTCATAGTATTATCACTCACCGACAAAATAGTAATTAAGCTCATCCAAAAGGTCAAAGTTCCTAACTCCCCAGGCTCTACGGGCCTGCAGTAAAGCTATTACAACAAAGATACTGGTACCCAGTTCAGCACGATGGAGGCCATCTTACCCAGTATCTTGCTGATGTTGGAGTTGTGCATGTCAGGGAAGGTCTGCAGGATCTTCCTCCTCTCGTCCTTGGCCCACACCATAAAGGCATTCATAGGCCTCTTGATGTGGGGCTCAGTACTGTTCCTCCCCCGGGTCTCCCTGAAGACCCGCGCCTCAGTGGTGCTGGCACCACCTGTGGGAACGGGGGGGACATTGCATTTCTCAACAGCTCACTAGGTTGCCTAAAAACCTGGAACACCGCAAAATGTCACAAGTATTTATCACAGATTATGTCCAACTGAAAGCAGGAGATGGAAAAAAATGTGCATGTGTGTTACCAAATTTAGTTGGCCTGCATCTACTCCAGACAGTACTGACTGTACTAATGTGGCCAAATAGATAGGGACGGACCGGGGGTCACTGATGCTCTGCGTATCTGCCAGATAACATGTCCATTTAAGCTCCTGTGTTTACAACTCTGATTACAAACTAAGGCATGATGAATGCTTCCCAATCCATAGACTGTAAACACTGGGGGTTTATGGGAAGCAGGTGGGCTTCTGGGCCGGAAAAGAGAAAGCACCCATCCCATTTTAACTGCCTTGCTTCTGTTTGCATACTCCGGCATGGTAGAATTGTCTGAGACCCAAACAGTCGTAGTGAGTTGGAAAGAGGGGGAGAATCTGGAATACTGCTTCTTGTTCCCCCATAGACCTAATAAATGGCATTTAAAGGTCTAGTCCTTCATTTGAAAAACAACAGAACAAAATCCCTGCCACTCAGTTAGCATTAAAGCTGAGTGGTTATTTAACAGAGGACCTTAATATATGAAAACAGCTGTAAATATCACAGAGTGGACCTTTAAGTCCAACGGTTGACTCTCAAGTGTCCACTACAGAGGCAGAGAAGAACAATAAATATTTAGGTCCTGTGAATACCTGTGTAGAACACTGTCTGTGCTTCCTTCACAGGGAACAGTTAAAAGAGGTCCAAAAAGCAACACCACGTAACCAAGGCCCCATGTTAGGGGTCACTGGAGTCCACATAGCCTCAGCAGGATGTGCCCACTTCTAGAATTAATCTAACCTCCACTCCCGTCTTCTAAATATCCTTTCAACCCTCTGTCCTCCAATCATTGGTCTCCTACTGTTATATAGCAAGCCATTCAACGGTGGCTGCATTATCATACATGTTCTTACAGACACGAGCCGCTGGCATGCACATGTTCATAAAGGTCCCCCAAGAAAAGTGGTTCTAAACACCAGGCCTCGGGACCCAATCTGCTGCTGGTTTTCTTTTCTACCCTACAGTTAATTGCATTCAAATGGTGTCAAGTGAGTCAATATCGAGAGGGCTAGAATGAAAACCAGCAGTGCTTCGGGTCCCGAGGCCTGGAGTTAAGAACCACTGCCCTAGAACATACGATAGTGTACAGAGAAAGTGAGTAGAATCCGAAGAGATCAATACAGACTTCAACATTAAAGAAACACAAATATATTTGGAGAAAATTTTAAGAAAACGGAAAACATGATGAAGAATAATAAAGATGGAGATAGACAATCCAGATGGTACTCACCGTCCAGATCCTCAGGTCTGGTGAGGTCGATGACCCTGTGGCCCATCTTTCCATCATCTCCCAGCTTGCCCAGGTGCTGACTCAAACTCTCAAAGTGCATCCGCTCCTGAAATTCAGAGGTAAAAGGTCAAGCGGCGTTGATAAACACGGCGGAGTCCAGCCAAGCAACAGGAGTGGTATGATGCCCTGGTAAAACATTTCTCATAGGGCTTGGAACCATGTTGGGAAGGATTATGTGAAAATAACAGAAGAAACAGAACAACACTGCATACTTCAGGTTTGCCTATAATCTCAAATTGTTATTATTATTTAACGAACTGTGTAGAGATCAGAAAGAATAACACAATTAAAAAAATCACATAATCTCTCAAACCCCCAAAATAAATGTTTAGCACACACAGAAAACAAGTGTCAGTCTTTCCTATGCGCAGTGGTTTGTATTCTAATTTGAGCGTTGTTGGATCGAACTCTTTGTTCTCCTCTCAGATCACAGACTGGCTCTTCATGAGCACGTTCGTGCTAACGATCGTGTAACAAACTAGAGTAATGCTCGCTCACACACTCAAACACTGCGAGAGAAGGGGAGAATAACTAAAGAACATGTGGGAAAAAGAAGAGAAAAAGAGAGCAAGAACTCCCCCCTCCCCCGAAAGAAAAAACAACCACAGAAGAAGACAATAGAGCAGATCTGCCAGCGCACAGTGCTACCACGTTAGCTGACTGGATGCTCCCCGCCCATTCTGCCCGCTGTCTCTGATTATTCTGCGCTCCTTAAAATGAGTCCAGCATGCAGTCTGTACCCCTCCAGCAAAAATTACCCCGCCACGCTCCCAAACTGTGGTGGAAAACAAGGGCCTCCACAATCACCACACATCGACTCCCTCCCTCCCACCCGCCTCCTCCTCTTCTCCCCGTTTTTCTGGTGAATGAGGCATTTTGTTTGACGGAGGGAATGGTTGCCGGGTGAAGTCATGCCTCGGTAGCCGCTGGCAGCGCCGGTGGAACTTGGGGCCTTTTGTTTTTCTAGATGTATATATTTATATGTATATGTAGGGAACCAGGGAGGGCCAATGTCAGCACGACGGTGAGGGCTGTAATCAGGGCTGCCGCAGAACATGTGCCCGGGCGGCGCAGCGCGCACCACAGAGAGCAGCTCGCAGAGCACCGCCAGAAAGGAGTAACAATGGGCCCAGTGAGGACTCGGAGGACCAGCGAGAACCCGAGCTGGCCGAGAACTTTAACGGGAGCACCGAAGGAAGACGGGACAAACGTCTTAATCTGTGGTCGCTCGTAAGTGACAACAATGATGAGGGGCGTTAGACATCAGCTACACAGTCGGAGGCCATTAAAGATACCGCGTAACTTCATGTTACTTTACGGGCGCTGGGTCGGGTCCAACACCCCATTCGCTCTGTTCTGGAGCCTATTCTATGGCCTCGGCTCTTCCCACCGCTCGTTGGCGGAGTGCGTGCTTCAACTGGTTGCTAAGGCAGCGCTATAAACACCGCGCCGGCCGAGCGGTTTTATCAGCGCCGTGTTGATCTTATTACCATGGCGGCGCGTACAGGCAAAAACCCAATCGACCCACAGCCGTTTACAGCCTCCTCCAGGAGCACTGAAGTCCCTCTGCCCTCCCCCTTCTGCCTCCTTCTCTCTCCACACAGAAGCCCTGCCCTGTTGCCCATTCAAACAGTAGGAGATCCCGCTGCTTCACCTCTACTTCTAGTCGAAACACCTAAGGCACTGAATTTGGACACCGCAGAAGTACTTTAAATATGGTCAAAAAGCGATTAGCTGCTTTTTACCAATAACAATGTCGCCCGGAACGGCTTTTGAAAACCCTATGAATAGGAGCACGGACTTCCTGTAGGTGCCGACAAAAAGGCCTGCTGTGGGGTGAGTGGCCTGGCTTGACTCAGTTCGTCCACGTTTTCTATGTTCACCTCGACGGTCTTTCCTTCCCCTGCGGTGTGGCTCACAAAAGGGCCGGTGTAATGAGTTGAGTGGTCCTGACAGCTGACGGCAACGGTAGACGGGGTGAAGTGTGACGGGGGCGTTCGTTTAAGTACTTGAGCTCTCCTGAGTGGGGCGCACTCGATGCTTTACACGAGGGCCGCTCGTTTGCTCCAAACCGGCCTGAAATTACTCCACACACACACACACGCACACGCACACACGCACACACACGCAGCTTCTTTCAGTCTCGCGCACAAGCACACAGTCTCTCACACACACACACACACAAACTCTCTCTCATGCGTACCCACGAGCTCAGCCTATCGTGCTCGGGCTATTTCAGTGTGCTTGCTTGGCAGCCGCGGGCACTGTTGAAAGCAACGTAAGCGTAAGGCGATACTCAACAATGCCACTTGCTGGCCGAAGCTAGCGTCTGTGCGCGAGGCAAGTTATAATGACATTAACATGGCCAAGGCCAGCCCATTGCCGGGACAGGGAACTGGAGCCAGACACCCTGCAGCAGAACGAGGCCAGGATTACTCTCAGTCGTGGATCCTAAACATTGACTGATGACTAAGGATAAGACACACAAACACACACAGGATCCTATGTTTAAGAAAATTGAATTCTATATAACTATAATCAAATGCATACAATTTTCCCAAATAGCTAGAAATAATTTATTGCTAGAAACTTTTTAAAGCTGCTTTTTTAATCTTCACATAACTAGAAAGCACTAAGTCTAGCATCTCTACTGTATTGTATAATTGTATGTGTTTGCAGAATGGAAGAGGTGAGTCACGGTAACTTTCTCCATGAATTGACCAAGACATAGACAATCATATGACCGGTGAAAAAATGCTTCCTTCTACAGAAAAATAATGCATTTAAAGCTAGAAAAGCACGTCTGAGGGACCGTTGTTAGGTAACGAATAACACTGAATAAACACTGGCTTGTCGATTTTTAAAACCGGAAACAATTACTTTGAGAGTTTCCAAATGAGTGTTTTATTAGAAGGAACGAAGCCATAAAGTAAATTGCTGCATCGCTTGGTTTGTTCTTGGTAAGTCGGAAAAATCTAGTGTTGGTACATGTAAGAGAGGAACAGAGCAGCGCTTCATTTGATGAAGAATACATCTATAAGTTGTTCATAATCTACCAAGCTTGGTTTGATCATTTGATGTTATTGCTATATTTAAAAAAAAATGTGGATCATCTATACCCATCCATAAGGAATCATTGAAAAGGCAGATAAATAGCAACATATTTTTCTGTACTTTGAATGTTTTGACCACTTTATGCTAAACAAACAACTCCCTATCAAAAACACATATCCTAGTTGTGATTAATATGTACAGTAAGTGTGGCCTAGTTGAATCTGTGGAAGAGTGGGTTCAAAGGATCCATCGCTGAAATATTAATGATTCATCTTAGCCTTCCTTCTTGCCGACACGGGGATCAATCAATCTCTTTGGAAGATGGTACGATAATTTCTTCTTCATAAAATCTATTTTCCCTTGCGCCTGTCCACGAGTGACTGATCTGATTTGATATTTGGAGTTATTTTCAGGATCTTTTCTTGTTTTTTAACATGGGATCCCCGTAGGTGGAACATTTCCTGCTACAGAGTGTCCCATCTCTCTTCAAGCCAGGCGGGGGGGAGAGGGGCGGATGCGGGGGTGAGGGAGCCTGAAGGTCCAACGCCCGCACTGTACGGTTTTTATTGGGTACGGACCCCCGCGGCAGAGATCGCCGAAGGGCAAGAGGTGCAGATCGGCTCTTCACGCACATGCACAAGCGCTTGCGCGCACACCAAAACCCTCACTGTAATAGGCCCAGCTGCTGTCTGTTCAAAGTGGTGGGATTCTGGGTGGCCATGACCGTGTGAAAGAGGAGATGATCTGAGGAACGCTGGCCAGGGACACAGAGTCAAAAACAGGCAGGCAAAAAAATTATCCCTGTACATTACATGCATGAATTGAGAGGAAAAAGTGACCGAATGACAGAATTGGGCATTCCCTGTGAACATCTTAGAATTAGCTTACAGTTGAAAAATTTGAGAATAATCAGCGTACATGCCAGTTTTCAGCCTGTGGGCAGAGCAACTGTTCGGGGCTAAAGGTGTTAACTGAATGTGCCGCTTGGCCAGTGCCGTGACTGACCTTGGTGCCGTTGCTGAGAGTCATACCACTCAGGGCCGTGAGTTTGGCCTCCAGGCTTTGCTGCTGGTGATGAAGCTGCTCTCTCTGAATCTGTTCCCTCATCTTCCTCGCCTCCTGGATGGCCTTCATCACAGCATCCTGGTCCCCGAACAGGGCTGTGGAGTTTAGACTGGACAGGATGTCTGTGGGCAAAAAGCAGGCGCCGTTGCTGTGCGTGACCACTGACGACGTGATCGGCGAAAGCACGGCAAACTCCAAATGGACTCTTAATCGCCTACTCTAGACACGTGTAAAGCTGAGAGGTCTGGTCTAAACAGTGTAGTAAAGAATCTGTCTACTACCCTATTAGAAGGCAGTGCCCCGTTTAAATACCCAGCTCTTTCAGATGTACACAGGTCGTGGGTTAGGGTCTATGGTTTTACTTGGGTTAGACAATGAAAGACTCTCTTAAACATTTTCCAATTGCAGTTTCTCTAAAAGCACCCAAAACGTCCTATCGCCCCTTGTTTGTGTACACTAACTTTGAAGGCTGTGTCGATTAAAAAAACGGGGGCGCAAACTTTCTGTCGCCCTCCTTGTCTAATTAGCGGATGAAAAGGAAGTACTGTATGCTTGGGTGGCCATAAAAAAGGGCGAAAAATTGCACATAGGAGGAAACACAAGTGAAGTGGCGTGTCCTCAAAGCCACCCTAGAGGAGCCTAAAGAAATGTGTTTGGCATAATGAGAGGCTTTAAATGAAGCTTAATAACAGATAGCAGAGGTAGAGCGTCGAGGTTTATGGTGCAGGGCAGACAATGTTGTGAGGAAGTCTCTTCAAACCCATAGCGTGTGCTGCGTCTCCCCACTTCCGCTGCCTCGGTTTTCATCGGGGCTAAATACAGGGCTCCGGACGCGTTTAAATAACAGGGCCCCGTCAGGGTTGAAGTCGCGTGCCTTGAACTACGACCGACTGTGTGCAATTTGAAGGTGTTTCTCTGACTGTTCGTTTGGGTGTACCTGTTAAGTGTCTGCAAATGCGTGTGTGTGTGTGTGTGTGTGTTCACTGCACCCACCCAGTGAGCCCCTGCCCACACCGGAGAGGGGGCTGGGTACGCGACCCTTCCCCAGGCTGTTGGGGCTGCTCTTGTTACCCAGGTACATGCTGCGTGGCGGGGAGGACGGGGAGCGGTTGGGCTCACCACTCTTGGGTCGGGCGGAGAGGTTGAGCGGCTGCGTCGAGCCTTCTTCCTGTGGGGGGGGGGGGCAAATGGACAGAAGGGTTAAGGGAAGGCTGAAAACACACCAGGGACTTGTGGGACACACAGTTCATTTCAAGGTTTCCCGACAGGCCGCTTCAAGCGAAGACCCACTGGAAAGCAGTTTGGGGGTACATACGTCTCAGAGTGGGGCACCAAGTCTGGACGCACCCTGATTTTCAGGTTGGAAGGACGAGAATGCTTTAGAATTCAGATTTCCGTCACACAAATCAATTATATCCGCTTTCGGCTTGAGGATATTTATAAATGCATTTGATCAATCCAAGCAAAAATACAGGGCTCTGTTTTATTCACCACTAAACCTCAAATATAAAAGTCCAATCCCCTCAACTTTGTCATCATCCACTTCTGTTGAAAAGTCCAATGGGTTTTGTGACCCTCTCTCTATTTTAATCAAAGGTACATGACCACTTTGTATCACACTGACCTGGCGAGGAATCCCTGCAACGGGACGACAAGTGGATTAGAAGCCAGCATAACAACAGCGCCTGACTGCTCGTCTCGTGTGCCAGTGGGAAGGCTAATGAACTCGGATTTCATTTGGAAGCGGGTCATGAAGACAGGCGTAGGGACAGGATTTGGGAGGGCTAGGCCCAGGGGAACTGGGTGGGACTGACGGTGTGCCGGGAGTAGAGACTGGGGTTAGGGAAGGGCGGAGGTTCCAGAGTCGGGGAATTACTGTGGAGTCTATTGTGATGCTGGTTGCAGCAAACCCCACAGGGACACATGGTTCCCATTACTGTCTCGTTGAGTCAATATAAGGCGTATGCTCCCGAACTCACTCCAGTGAAGAGGCCTGGATCGGCGCCAAACAGCAGCCAGCATCAACGACTGTGCCTGTGTGTGTGTGTGTGTGTGTGTGTGTGTGTGTACATACAGTACCAGTCAGATGTTTGGACACACCAACTCATTCAAGGGTATTTCTTTCTTTTTGCTATTATCCACATTGAATATTTTTAGAAGACATCCAAACAATGAAATAACTCATCATGTAGCAACTTTAACAAAGCATTGAACAGATAAAAATAAATGTTATGTTGTAGATTCTTCAAAGCCACCCTTTTGCCTTGATGACAACTTTGCAAAGTCTTTGCATTCTGTCAGTCAGCTTCATGAAGTAGTCACTTGGCATACATTTCAATTAACAGGTGTGCCTTGTTAAAAGTACATTTTTGTGAAATCTAACCTTAATGTGCTTGAACCAATCAGTTGTGTTGTGAAAAGGTAGGGTTGGTATACAAAAGACCATCAAATAAACAACAGTCGATCCTTACTTCAAGACATGAAGGTTAGTCAATCCAGAGTACTTGGAAAGTTTCTTCAAGTACAGCTGCAAAACCATCAAGCGTTGTGAAGAATCTGTCTCTCATAAGAACCGCCACAGGAAAGGAAGAAACAGAGTTACCTCAGCTAAAGAGGATAACTTCATTAGAGTTACCAGCGTCAGACTTGGCAATTAACTGCATGTCAGATTTCAGCCCAATATCTCAACATCATTTTCAGAGGAAACTGTTTGAATCAGGCCATTATGATCGAATTGCTGAAAAGAAACCACTACTCAAGGTGACTAATAACAACAAGAGACTTCCTTTGGCCAAGACACTATGGACATTAAACTGGTGGAAATCTATCCTTTGGTCTGATAGAACCAAAAATCGCAAATTTGTGTTTATCTCCATTTGTAGGAGTGGCTCCCACTGTGACGCATCGAGATAGAGGTGTGATGGTGTCGGGGTGCTTTGCTGGTGACACTGTTGGTGATTGATTTAGAATTCAAGGCACACACAACCAGCATGGCAACCAGAGAATTCTGCTGCAATGCACCATCCCATCTGGTTTGCGCTTAGTGGGACTATTATTTGATTTTCAACCGGACATTGACCCAAAACCTAAAGGCTGTGTAAGAAGGATAGTGATGGAGTGCCGCATTCGATGATCTGGCCGTACAAAATCAACCAACCTCAACCCAATTGAGATGATCTTGGATGAGTTGGACCACTGAGTGAAGGAATTGCAGCCAACAAGTGCAAAGCATATGCATAAACTTCTTCGACACAGGCGGAAAAGCATTTTAAGTGACTAACTCTTGAAGCTGGTTGAGAGAATGCAAATTTGAAATCAAGGCGAAGTGTGTCTTTGAAGAATCTAAAACAAATGTATTGAGACTTTTTAAACACGTTTTGGTTACTATATGATTCCATGTTATTTCATAGTTATGACATCTTCACTATAATTATACAACGTGGAAA
The DNA here is from genome assembly GCA_016801105.1 of Esox niger. Taxonomy (NCBI): domain Eukaryota; kingdom Metazoa; phylum Chordata; class Actinopteri; order Esociformes; family Esocidae; genus Esox; species Esox niger. The sequence goes on from JACXGJ010000438.1 coordinate 111,674, forward strand.
AAAGTAAAAATAAAGTAATGAAAGGAGTATGTGTGTCCAAACCTTTGACTGGTAATGTACGTGTCTATATCTTTTCAGTCCTGGATTTTGACTGCGATTTATGGATGAACTCGGCCCAAAACACACTGGAGCATAACGAACAGGATGGCTGACCTTAATGTGAGTGACAGGACTCGACACTCTCTTCTCACTCTTCAAGGCGGAGGGCGAGAGGGGGCCTGAGGAGTTGGGATGCTGCGGCAAGGAGGCCATTTTGGCTCCAGGGGATATCTGCATGCTGGCCAACTGGGCGGCATACAGCTGCTGCAAGAGGAGGAATACAGCGAAACGGACAGGTTATTAAAATCCATAGCCGCTGGTTGGAGGCTTGTGTCCCACCTCCCTCCCTGTGTGTCCCAGAGTGTCTTTCTTATCCCTGCCTGGCAAAGATCCTTGCTATGATTTGATGTGTGTTAGCACTAACCACACATACACACACACACACGTGTATACGAATATGCACACACCCACACACACACAAACACACACACACACAATTCAGAGAAAAACCACACAGAGAGAAAACGCCTGCCTTCAGCTGCGTCTTGAAGCCAAAATAAGAAAACTCACATAACTGCTAACTTTGTCGGAGGCATGTGTTCCCTTTCAAAGACAAAGCATTTACCTCAAAATTATGGACAGTCTGCACCAATTCATTCAACAGATGCCGATCTTCAAGTCAGAGATATGCATTAAGATGAATGTCAGCATTACGTTTCAGAGAAGGATGGTCCTATGCATTAAGATGAATGTCAGCGTTACGTTTCAGAGAAGGATGGTCCTATGCATTAAGATGAATGTCAGCGTTACGTTTCAGAGAAAGATGTTCCTACGCATTAATGGAGAACAAACCTCCACTTGAGAGAAATCATACCAAATTTTGGTCCAAGACGCTTAGTACAAAATCCAACACCCCAATGTAGAAAAAGAGAAACACAGAGCTTCTGTCTACGGTCCAGCAGTTTAAATCAAAGCTCTGACCACTGGCTTAAACCACCGTCAACCTCCATCTGAAGACTTGACAGCATATCAAAGCCCTGATTTGATAGGGAAACCCCCCCGACCAGGAGCCCCCCCCCCCTCACTCCGTACTACCCTTCTCTACTCTCCCTTTCCTCCCTCCCCAGGCACTCATGCCTCGGTGTTGTGAGATCTGATTTCCCTTCTGTCTAAACTGCTGGATCTCCTGGGAGCTCTGAGGTCCGGAAAAGAGGGCAGCAGACACACAAGACAGGCAGCGGCGGAGTGGAGGACCACCGCTCCTCCTCACTCTGTGGTTCGGGGCACGGAGTAGGACGGCCGTCTCCCAAGCCGATATTAAACACAAACAGAAGGGGCCCTCGCCGCAATGAAACAAAGCCCTGATGTCACGCTGCTTATTTTCCTTGGAGCGTTCGAGGAGCGCTCGGGCCAACCTCCTGCGATATGAGATCGGTGCAAGAATGTGCTTTGAATGACTGGTGGGGCCTCGCGCGTCAATCACTAACAGCCGCAAGAGTTGCCTGCCGCAGTGGCGGCCGCTGTTCATGCGACCGGGTAGGAAAGGAGCTGAGGTTGAAGTACAGACAAGGAATGTTTCAGGGGCCCGCGCACACACGCACACACGCACACACACACACGCACACACGCACACACGCACACACGCACACACGCACACACGCACACACAGACACACAGACACACAGACACACACACACTCATGCTCGCGCTCATGCTTGCACTCGCACTTACACACACACACACACACACACACACACACACACACACACACACACACACACACACACTCACTCACACACCTACTCTGTCTCACTGAGCAAGCATTATGCGAATGAGTTAGACACTGGAAGGCCCTTGTAGATAAGTGCACTCACACAAACTTAAAACACATGTTCATATTCCTACCCACACACAAACCAAACAAGAGACAGGCCTGCCCCTTTCAATATGGCTGCCGAAAACTACGACAAGTACTTCATGCAGGGGGAAAAAACGGGACGTACTCAACTGTAACCAGGGACCCTAAAACATTGAAAATACCTAGATGTCGTGAGCAACATCGAGTCTTCAGCTTTAATTTCAGGACTGTTCGTGCGACACCGTCCCTATCCTTGCCGATGGGTGTGATGTGGCTGAGAAACTGTCAAACCAACAAAAGCACTGAAATAAATGCAGGAATTGTTCGATCGCAATAAAACACTACAAGATCGATGGCTGCTAGAGGCCAATGTGCAACGTACACAACAGCAGCAGCCGTACCTCTCGCTGTTCAGCAAACCCTCGGGGAAGACAATGCGGCTATTTCCTAAATTACAAATTGACAAAAAGACCCCTCGCTGTCTGACTATTGGACGGGGCTCTGGCAGTTACTGCTAATTTGACTTAAACAAAATAATTAGTCTGTCATTTTCCTTCGTCAAGGCTGCTTTTGATACCGAGGTTAGTGCAATAATATACAGAGAGAAAGACATGTTGTTGGGCTTTATAGATTTGTGTCGGGCTGACTGGGAGAATCCCCTTACCTAGCTTCTTTAGCCTCGGGTTCCTATTGATCACGGAAACAAATGGCCGTTTGTCTTTTTCAGCAGGTTAAGCAGGGAGAGAAGGGGGAAATGGTTGATTGTCTGTCTGCCTGACATTCACGAGGGAAGGCTAAATTAAGAACTTGCTGGTGTGTGGGTGTGTGTGTGTGTATGTAAACATTTCCAGAATGCATGTCTATATGTTTTACAAACGTTAGCCAGTTTCACAGCTGAGGCTAATCAAGAGCACATTCATCGCTAGTCCTCAAGCTGTGCAAATGTTCTAATCTCCTCCAAGTCGGATATACTCCCTTACATCTGCCCCGAAAACATTTTGATTCGATTCTCCTGTTAAACTCAAATTAATTGCAAATGTCCTGCGATTAACAACGGAAAAAACAGCAAACAGCTATAAATCAGCGTAAGCCTCGATACAGCACATGTCGATGTGTCACTTCCTCACCTTCAACTCTATGACACCGACAGAACCGAAGTATAGAGAGTGAGGGATGTCTTGTGATGACAACAAGAATGTCTGCTAAGCAACTGTATTGCGCTCGCATTACCGGGACACAAAGGGGGTTATTCTTCGACTGAACTGGACCGCAGATGCAAGGCACCGGCCATAAGGAGTGGAAACAATTGTCTGACGAAGTTCCCACGGTGGTACAGGACATTTGGTGTGCATCCCAAATGGAACTCGATTTCCTATAGTGCACTGCTTTGAGCCTGACCCCAATGGGCCCTGTGCAGACAGAGTGCACTACAAAGCAGGTAGGGTGCCATGGTAGGGTGCCATTTTGGATGCAGAGATCGTGTCTCAAAAAACATTCTACCGCTTGTGCTGGTCGCAAATGAGCAAATGCGATTAGTCAATGCTCTGAATTCGAGAAGTCCATTACTATGACTTTACGACCATGTCTGGTTGATGTAAAATCAATCAAGTGCGTGGAATGCAAGAGATGTGGAGTTCTGACTTGTCTTCTATCTCTTAAGCGCTTTAAATGTATTCAGTATCTCCACGTCTCCAAGGTTGTCTTAATTTAGTTTCTTTCTTTCTCTACACCTCTTTCTTCCATTACTGTGACTATCACCAACCAGTTGTGTATCTCACTGTAGGGGACTCCCACTAGACCACAGCTCTACCTGCGGGGTAGCCCCTCTTTGAACCCGCACTGCCCATACACAAGCCCCTGCCATGGCCACGAGCCATCCGGTAGGCCAGGCAGGCTGCCCCGCGCCCGTCCAGCTGTCAGGAGGTTGGGGGCGGAGCCATGGGCCGACGTCTGTCTAATCTGCCGGCATCTGGTTTCAGATGGTTACATTGTAGCCAGATTTCAAGCCAGCTGGAGTCTGCTTGCATTTCTCTATTCTACCCCCCCAGTTGCAGATGAACTTTAAACTTAACTAATAACATTTTATATTAAGGTCCTTAATCCTTTCTAAAGAGTTTGTAAAGACTTTCTATTTGGAAGTCATTGTTCATACATTTGTAGTCTCAATAAGCAATCTCTGACCGATAACTCATACCTGAACATTCTGTCTTGTTTACATGGGCTTTGGCAGATGTGAGTACAGGCACCAAACCATACCTCATTTGGTTATAAACGTAGATCCTTATAAACCACTAAATGATTATTTATAAACAACTTTGCAGTCGCTAATCTAAAGCATACACTACAGATACTTTACAACCATTTATAGATGACCTTTAATTGATTTATGACTGGCCACATTAGTTGACTGAACTTGAAGAAATACACAGGGAGAAGATTTGTTGTACAGCCTGAATGAACGGAGGCAAAGCTATTATGTTTAGCAGCCATTAACAACAATAACAGAAAGGATGATTGACATCGCAAAGCAATGTTATTTAACCGCTTCGTCCACCCAATATACTGTTAATACTACAATGGAGGTTTAGGGAAGCCATCTAGATAGAAATCTAGATACGCCCATTAAGGTAGAGGCCTTTTTTGTTTAGTTCTTTCATCTTCTCTGTACTTATGTTCTATGATAACTATTACCTATAAGTGCTATTCGCTAACCACAGATGTCAAACACCAATAAAAAGATGATAAATTACCTTGGCCAGGTGTTATGCTGGGTACTAAGTCAGAACAGTGAAGTGATTTATCTTATTGGCCTTTGTTTGACTCACTCAACATGTTCAGTGGTGGGTATAACAGATAGCATGCGTCTATAAGGAGCAAGGTTGGGTAGAATTTTTGCTGACGCCGTGCAAGTCTACTCTGGTTAAATTGTCTGAGAGACTTTTAATATGATTGTCTTACTCAGATCTAACTAGTCAAAGTTATTCCCTGTAGCACAACTAATTCGACCAAATATGTTACCTGTGCACCTGCTGAAGATACTTAGGAGGCCAAAAGAATATGGTTACTGTAACTGTTTGTTAGAACGCAAAGAATAAGCTGAATGTAGATATGTAACAAAAAGAAGCTGCATGTAGATGTGTACCGAGAGAGCTGAATGTAGATGTGTACCGAGAGAGCTGAATGTAGATGTGTACCGAGAGAGAACTGAATGTAGATGTGTACCGAGAGAGAGCTGAATGTAGATGTGTACCAAGAGAGAGCTGAATGATGATGTGCACTTAAGAGAAAGCTGAACGTAGATGTGTACTGAGAGGAAGCTGAATGTAGATGTGTACCGAACGGAAGCGGAAGGTAGATGTTTACCGAGAGAAAGCTGAATGTAGATGTGTACCAAGAGAGCTGAATATTGATGTGTACAGAGCTGTAAATGTGTACCAAGAGAGAGCTGAATGTAGATGGGCACTTAGAGATAGGTGAATATAGATGTGTACTGAGAGAGAGCTGAATGTAGATATGTACCAAGAGAGAGCTGGATGCAGATGTGTACTGAGTTGTAGATGTGTACCGAGAGAGAGCTGAATATAGGTGTGTACCGAGAAAGGTGAATGTAGATATTTAACAAGAAGAAGCTGAATGTAGATGTGTACCGAGAGACAGCTGAATGTAGATGTGTACTGAGCTGTAGATGTGTACCAAGAGAGAGCTGATTGATGATGTGTACTGAGCTGTAGATGTTTACAGAGAGAAAGCTGAATGTAGATGTGTACCAAGAGAGCTGAATGTAGATGTGTACCGAGAGAAAGCTGAATGTAGATGTGTACAGAGAGAAAGCTGAATGTAGATGTGTACCAAGAGAAAACTGAATGTAGATGTGTACTGAGCTGTAGATGTGTACCAAGAGAGAGCTGATTGATGATGTGTACTGAGCTGTAGATGTTTACAGAGAGAAAGCTGAATGTAGATGTGTACCAAGAGAGCTGAATGTAGATGTGTACCGAGAGAGAGCTGAATGTAGATGTGTACAGGGAGAAAGCTGAATGTAGATGTGTACCAAGAGAAAACTGAATGTAGATGTGTACCGAGCTGTAGATGTGTACAGAGAGAGTGCTGAATGTAGATGTGTACAGAGATAAAGCTGAATGTAGATGTGTACCGAGGGAAAGCTAAATGTAGATGTGTACTGAGAGGAATCTGAATGTAGATGTGTATAAACTGGAAGCTGAAGGTAGATGTGTACTAAGAGGAAGCGTTTCACAGGACCAGCACATGGACCTACCTGTAGCTGTAGTGGGCTCATTCCTGATGCGGCTGCAGCTGCCATTGTGGATGGAATGAACTGCATGGGGTAGTTGTCACCTGTCAGGACAGAAAACATGAGTGTTCACCATGGCAACAACACACCAATTTCTCATATTCTGTCTCACCGTGTCTCTACCTTTCTGTTTCTCTACTTCTCAACTAAACTTCAAAAAAGGCTTCATTAGCATGTGAAACATGTTGACGTTGCCGATGCAAGGATAAATAACAATACAATATAAAAATATAAAAACATTACATTTTAAATCGGTTTTAAAAGGTGGGAGGCATTTTAATTCAACTTTTATTAGCAATCTACAGTTGTGTAACAATGTGCAAGGGGATACAAGGGGTTGCCCTTTTATCTTACTCAGTAGTCAATCCATTCTCAGTGAGTGTATATAGTCAAGGCCATTCCTCTCCCACTCTCCGTCTGCATGGTCACTACATAATGTTCCCTGGCTCTCTATCTCCCTCTCTCTTACACTCTTTTTTTCACCCACAAATCTATTGTCAAGTTCCTCCACAGAGAAAGTCCCAGCCCCTAAACAAGTCTGTCCAGGCTTGTAATGAATTGTGGCATGAGTGTTTGTCAAAGGTTACTAATGTGTTGTGTCTGTACTCATGGGGGCCAGTTTTGTAGCCGCGCCGCCGCTCCGTCTGAGCAGCAGATAAGGACCTCTAACTTCCAACCATATGGTTTCTGATTGAGATGCACTCATGAATCCAGCATGCTTTTAACAACCCAGAGCAGAAATGTTCCACCAAACCCCCCGCTGTGAGTCCTAAAAGGCTTTCCATGTCCACCTCAGTGTTAGAAATACTGAATACTGTAAACAGAAAAATAAACCATATCCTCTTTGAGGTTCACCTTCAGTACTGTATTTATTGTTCAATTTCATGTTCTTTCCGAAAGATGTGTTTTTATTTAAAGACAAAGACTTAGTTCTTGCATTATTCTAAGTAAATACTAGACTAGAATCTATTGTTTTGTGACCCATTAAGAAATATATATATATATATACACAAATATATATACACACACACAGGCGTGTGAGAAATTAAAGGAAAACCAATATATTCCAATCACATTT